>JAPMOQ010053333.1:706612-717792 GCA_026543055.1 Argiope trifasciata | reverse complement strand
GAAGAAAAAAGAAGCTTTTGAACATGAAAGAAATTTATTTGCAGTAAATAAAAAGACATTTACAATTACGACAGGACTATTTACAACAGAGGAAAAAAAGAAAGAAAAAAGGAATTACTTATAGATGCCGCCAAGGATAAAGAGTAGTTAATAATTGTTTCATGGCGAAACTACGTTACGTTTTTTAAAGATGCATGATCGGAAACGACACCCTCTCTCTGGTCTCCGTCCGGCGAGCGAATGCGCAGTTCGCTCTTTCTCAAATTCTGACGTCACGCGTTTTGGACTATGGTTCAGCCATATCTAGTGATACCCGTAGCGACATCTATTGCAACAAATTGGAAACATATTTAACAGCAAAACTAAATATGGCAATGGCCGCTGATTAAATCTCTACATATATATATATATATATATATATATGGAAAGCGTGAACTAATAGTAGGAATTGGGAAAAAAGAAACATCGAAGCTTTGAAGAAGCTTCTAAAAGGTAATGAAATGCATAATTGTACTCGTTTGAGTATTATTGTTTAGGAATGTGATTAATATAGCTTTGAATTGAAGTATTATATGACCTTTGTAATGAATGGTGATATTCAAAGATGAAGTTATATTAATTTTAGTATTTTGTCTTCCTTAGGAGCGCCTGCTTCTCAGCGTGCTTCCCCAGCATGTGGCTATGGAAATGAAGGCTGACATTATTCGACCCAGAGAAGGCCCGTTTCACAAAATTTACATCCAGAAGCACGAGAACGTGAGGTAAGAAATAAAATGTAAAAAGATACCTCTATAAATAAAAATGAATGTCTCTTATGCCTTCCTAAACCGCTCATCCAATTGCGATGAAACTTGGTCAGCTTATTGTTTACACCTACGTGATGGTCATAGAAATAGTACAATTATCTAAAATAAAAAAATCGAATCTCAATCGCATCTATTTACCAAGGATTAATCTCCAAATAACTAGCCGAGGATACAATAGATTCTGTTAAAATTCTAAATCCAAGTGAAAGGTTAATATTTTGTTGCTGTAGTACGCAAACATCATGCAAGTCATTCTCAGAGGTAACATCTTTGTTACAAATAATGCTAGAAAGTTTTCGGAAGACCAACCCTGGAGGTTTTTTTAAAATTTTAATTAAATTTTTGCGTTTTTCGCATTAACAACCAAAAATATTTTTGTTCAAATACACTGATGGAAAAAAAAATCCCAACACTAGGAAGGAGCTGTGCTAGATAAAAGAAATTTGGTAGACGTGTTTATACATCTGAAAGATGACGTCGATTTAAATTTCGAACTACGCGCGTAAGTGTGGCGCTAGTAGCGACACTATGAACATGCAAATGAGGTTTGCTTTATATAAGCGCTGTAAGGTTCGGGATCGTTATTTACAGTTGAGATTTGACGTAGTGGGTTAATGTTAGTCAAGGATGCCTCTGAGAAGACGAAGAAGCCATTATCAACAGCTCGCTGAGTTTGAACGAGGTCGTGTTCTAGGGCTACGAGAAGGAGGGTTTTCTTTCCGCGATATTGCTGAAGGACTTGGCAGAAAAGTATCCGATGTGCATGAGTATTGGCGGCAGTGGTCAAGGGAAGGTACTGCCTCAAGAAGACCAGGTTCCGGGTGGCCACGTGGTACTACTGAGAGGGAAGACCGTCGTATTCGGCGTATGGCTGTGGCTAATCGTACAGCGTCTGCAGCTGAAATTCGAGCTGCAGTTGGCACCACAGTGACACAACGAACTGTTACAAATTGGTTACTTCAAGGCCAGCTCCGAGCCAGGCGCCTTGTACAGTGCATTCCACTGACTCCAAACCACTGCCGTTAGCGACGTGAGTGGTGTCAAGTTAGAGCTCATTGGAGGACGGAGTGGAGATCTGTTGTGTTTTCTGATGAAAGCCGGCTCTGCCTTGGTCGCAGTGATAGACGTTTGTTGGTTAGAAGGAGGCCAGTAGAACGCCTGCTAGTGACCTGTCTGCGGCCTAGACACACAGGGCCTACTCCTGGAGTTATGGTTTGGGGAGTAATTTCGTATGACAGCAGGAGCACTCTCGTGGTTATCCCACGCACCCTGACTGCAAATTTGTACGTCAGTCTAGTGATACAACCTGTTGTGCTGCCATTCATGAACAGCATTCAAGGGGATGTTTTCCAACAGGACAACGCTCGCCCTCATACCGCTGTTGTAACCCAACATGCTCTACAGAGTGTCGACATGTTGCCTTGGCCTGCTAGATCACCATATCTTTCTCCAATCGAGCACGTATGGGTCATCATTCGACGACAACTCCAGCGTCATCCACAACCAGCATTAACCGTCCCTGCATTGACGACCCAAGTGCAACAGGCATGGAACTCCATCCCACAAACTGATATGCGACACCTGTACGACACAATGCATGCAAGTTTGCATGCTTGCATTCAAAATTCTGGCGGTTACACCGGTTACTAATGTACCAACATTTCACATTTGAAATGGCTCTTCTCGCCAATGGCTTTACCTGTGATCTTGAAACTTTAATCAATTAAATATGTTACCTAGACAAATGTATTCCTAAAATCTCATTACTGTACAATAATTTTTTCTTGGTGTTGGGATTTTTTTTTTCCAACAGTATAATTTTGCACCATCTGAATTTTCAAAAATTATCTTTCCAACTATGATAACGATTTTACGGTATAAATATATTTTATATGTTCAATCAATTTTAAAAGAAAATATTTTAATCGCATTTTCTAAAGTTAAATTGGAGAATTCTGAACGGATATCAAATGGATCGAGATGCAATAAATAGTTTCTTTCATTACCATTCAGAAAGAACACCGAGCTTTACAATTCTAAAAGAATACGCAAATCTAATACATAAAAATGAATAGTTGTTTGCAGAATAGAATAAGAACAATAGAATAAAATCTATTTATGCTTCTCCTTTATATATCCTTCAATTTTAATGAATGAATTCATTGCCGACTAGAAAATAAACATCATTCTTCCTATCATCCCCAATGAAACAAAGTAACTATTTCAAATAAACAAATCTAACATATAAAAATGAATATTTGTTTGTTTCTATGTTATACACTGTCTTACCGTTCATCCTATTTCAATAAAACATTGTCAAATTATTGATTCCACTTAACATTATTTTTCCAGCGGCAGTAACGCCCCGGGTATCAGCTAGTTTGCTATATATTCGTCATTTTTCAATATCTTTCTATAAACAGATTCATTCAAATCATTGTTGTCATCCTATTTCAATAAAACATTGTCAAATTATTGATTCCACTTAACATTATTTTTTCAGCTGCAGTAACTCCCCGGGTACCAGCTAGTTTGCTATATATTCGTCATTTTTCAATATCTTTCCATAAACAGATTCATTCAAATCATTGTTGTCATGCTGAAGTAAAAGTGTTATAATAAGTTTATGTTCTTCATTAAATAATCATGGCTTAGTGACATCATTATTTAATTTAGGCACTAGCTGGTACCCGGCGTGTTGCTGCGGCCAAACAAATTATATAAAGTGCCATCAATCCATCATTCGGTAATGTTTTATCGAAATAGGATGAACGGTACGGCAGTATATAAAACCTGAACAAACAAATATTCAATTTTTATAAAGTAGATTTGTGTATTCATTAAGAATTGTAAAACCTGGTGTTCTTTCATAATGGCAATGAAAGAAACTATTTATTGTAGTAGCTCGTGATTCGTTTCCTATTCGTTCAGAATTCTCATATTTAATTTTAGAAAATGGAATTAAAATATTTTGTTTTAAATTTGATTAAACATAGAAAATATATTATAGCATAAGTATAGTTGGAAAGGTAATTTTTTGAAATAAAGATGCTGCAAAACTATTTGTACTGCAATATTTTTGGTAATTATTACGAAAAACACTAAAATTTAATTAATTTTTAAAAAACCCAGGGTTTGTCTTTCCAAACCCTTTCTCGTGTAATCTTTATAAGTTTGTTCCTCTGAGAAGGACTTGAATGACGTTTGCGTACTATAGCTACAAAATATTAACCTTTAACATGGATTTAGCATGTCTACAAAATCTATTGTCTCCTCGGCGAGTTATTAGGAGATTAATCCGTTGTAAATAGATGTGGTTGAGATCCGAATTTTTATTTTTTATTTTAAATAAATGAGCTATCCCTAAAACCATCCCGTAGGTGTAAACAATAAGCTAACAAAGTTTCATCGCAATCGGATGACGGTTTTGGAAGGCATAAGAGACGCACAGACAAAATTTCCTTTTTATTTATATAGATAATCGAAATGAATGGTTTCTTTTTTAAACATTTTTTTATTATTAAAAATTTCTGAGCAACTAGAGTTCTTTTTTAAATTTATTTTCTTTAAAATCGTGTTTCAAATCAGTATTCTTTTGTAAATCTAAAAAATTTCAAATAAATATTTCTTTTGCAGTATTCTTTTTGCCGACATTGTTGGTTTCACTGTACTGGCCTCGCAATGCACAGCTCAAGAACTCGTCAGGTTGCTGAACGAATTGTTTGGAAGGTTCGACCAACTATCCAATGTAAGAAAAAGTTTCATAGTACAAGTGCATGGAAGTTTCTATCGTGAAGAAATGAATGTTGGTTTCATTAAGTACCTTTTCTTTCTAGGATAACCACTGCTTGCGAATCAAGATTCTCGGAGACTGTTATTATTGTGTGAGTGGTCTGCCTGATCCAAGATCGGATCACGCCCATTGCGCTGTTGAAATGGGTCTGGATATGATTGATGTGATTGCGTAAGAGTTTTTTCTTTTCCACATCTTTTTTTACTACATTTATATTTACGTATGTATTTTGGAAATAAGGGGAAATGGTTTTTATAGAAAATAGCCAACTAGATAGACCACTTTTTATAGAAAATATATTTACTAGATATCTTCTTATATTAAATAGACAACTTTTTATAGAATATAGATTTACTAGACAAAAATTTATAGAAAATAGATTGGATTGATATCATTGCGTAAGATTATTTTATATTTTTTTCCATACTCTTTTTTTTTTACTACATTTATTTACTTTTGTATTGTGAAAATAAGGGGACAACTTTTTATAGAAAATAGATTTATTAGACAGCTTTTTATTGAAAATAGATTTATTAGACAACTTTTTATAGAAAATAGATTTATTAGACAACTTTCAATAGAAAATAGACAACTTTTTTAAGAAAATATATTTACTAGACAACTTTTTTAAGAAAATATATTTACTAGACAACTTTTTATAGAAAATAGATGTACTCTTTTATAGAAAATTGACGAATATTGAAAATAGATTTACTAGACACCTTTTTATAGAAAATAGATTGAATTGATGTTATTGCGTAAGTTTATTTTATGTTTTTTTTTATCATACTATATTTTTTAATACAGTAAAAGCTCTTTATTCGCTGGGCATATGTTCCATAAATATGCCGCGAATACAGAAACCGTGAATACGGTATGGTAATTTATATGGCATTATAGGAGATACGCTCCTAGGTGACAAAATAAAAATTAAAAAAAATGCATAAAAAATCAATTCAGTTGAAGTTTTTGAACATTTGATTAATTATCTTAAGGCTTAGGCAATAGTTTTAAGAATTTTGTAATTTTCTCTTGCTTGGCAGTTTTTAAAAGCTCCTTCAATTCAGACTGATACGCAGCAGTCGCATTAGCGATTTGCCTCTTAAAAATATGACTTCGTTCCATAGACGGATCAATGTTCATAAGGAAATCGCAAAGCTCATTTGCGATTCTTAAACCTTCACTAAGATTTTTCAAATTAAATGTCACGTTTCCAGTGCCTGTTGAAACTTCTTCAATGGGCTGTTAATTTAACATTTCCTCCAAGTCGGTTTCAGTCAGATCTCCATCTTGCGATTCAAAAAATTCCCGAATGTTACTTGATTCTATCTGTTCGAACCCATCTCGTCCTATTCCATCTGCGATTTCCGCTATGTTTGCAGTTTGCATTTAACAACATACTTCAGGTAAAGTTGTAATAAGATCTATTTTACTTTTTTTATTAGTCCATTTGACGGCATTTGCAAAGGATATTGGGTTGGATACCTATTGGAATCCTTTTATTATTATGTATGTACTTATTAGATCTGCGAATAAAGAAATTTTTAGCCGCGAATATAGGAATGGGGGTCGCATTTTTTTAATCCGCGAATAGTGAAAACGCGAATGAAGAAAGCGCGAATAAGGAGCTTTTACTGTACATTTATATTAACTTATGTATTGTAAAAATAAGGGGACAACTTTTTATAGAAAATAGATTTACTAGACAATTTTTAATAGAAAATAGATATACTAAACAATTTTTAATAGAAAATGGATTTACTAGACAATTTTACATTGAAAACAGATTTACAAAACAACTTTTTATAGAATATAGACAACTTTTTATAGAAAATAGATTTAATCTTTTATAGAAAATAGAAGACTTTTACAAAAATTAGATTTACTAGACAACGTTTTGTAGAAAATAGATAACTTTTTATAAATAATTTGATAGATAACTTTTTATAGAAAATAATTTATTCTTAATTTGTTGTGTTAAATTAACTTAATGAAATAAAGAATAACCTCGCTTTGTCTTTAATATTTTTAAGGTATTCAACTAGTTTCAGAGACGAATTTTAAAAAATTATACATAGACATTTTTATTGTACCAAATTACCAAAACAAACATCAAAGGTCACTATTAGAAAAAAAATGCACTTATTGCCTTTAATTTTAGAAGAAAAAAACCTATTTTCTTAACGAAAATTTAGCAACATTTTCAATGTTAGGAAAAACAGAAAAAGTTAAAAAAGCAATGGAAATATTTAATTTTTATTTCAGTTATATGTAGCTGAAACTACATAAAATGCAACAGACCACAATATAAAATTATTTTAATACATAAAATTTTTATGAGCGTTTGAAGTTTCAGTTAATGATTTTTTTTTGTCAAAATTTGTCTATGTTTTGAATTTAAAGTATCTCTAAAACGTGTCTAAATGCAGCTTCTTTAAAATTCGCAGTCTATCACACCTTCAAAGGTTTTGGATACATGCATACCAAATTTCAGGAAATTTTATTGAATTGATTTTGAGATATGTTTTCGTGAATCAATCCCAGTAAAATATTCCTTCCTTAGAAAACGCGTTTAGATATAATGCGTTGGAAATATACCTTTCCAAATGCGCTGGAAATAAATTTTGTTTTCAAAGCTTTCTAACTGAAATGCCAAAAATAAACTATCGTTGAGTAGATATATATTATAATCATATGAAATATTATTTTGGAGAATTTTACGGTAAAAATAAAATTAACTTCTCATTTTTGGTTTAAAATATCACTGTTTCCAATATCATTTGCTGCGTATTACTGAAACTACTGTAACTACTATATTTACTGCGTATTACAGCAAATAAAATTCCATTTTTATTTGCTGCTTATTACTGAAACTACTGTACCTACAGTTCTATATCACATACGTTAGAAACCGAGTCTGTCTTAAAATACACGAAATGCTTACTTTATTTTCAGATCATTAAAAAAATTCAAAATTTTCAGAAAAATAATTCTTATAACTTAATCGAATAGCTTAATAGTTCATTCAGATTAAATTTGATTATTATTAGAGATTTATGCTCTCCTCCAGTTTACTGTAGTCCCATGAAAAGTTTGGAAACAGAATAACGCTGTAAATCAAATTTAACAAACGGTTTTGTATAAATATATTTTTTGATTAGTATTTATTATACACAAATCAAAATAAGACTTATTAAAAGGGTTTTCATTCTTTTCCACAAGTATGCGCATTCGTTTATGCTTAAGAGTTGAAATCAAAAGTCGCTTAAAAGGCTCTATCTTTCATTATATTAATTGAATATATATTTATATTCAAGTACAGATGTTTTCTGTTCTCATCGCTGCTTCTTGCGTTTCGCAAATACAGGAAGATTGATTTTTTAGCGAAAAAGCATAATGATGTAGAATGATTGACTTTTTTTAACGAAAAAACATAATGATGTAGAATGATTGATTTTTTAACGAAAAAGCATAATGATATAGAATGATGGATTTTTTAACGAAAAAACATAATGATGTAGAATGATGATATTTTTTAACAAAAAAAAACATAATGATGTAGAATGATTGATTTTTAACGAAAAAACATAATGCGAAATGATTGATTTTTTAATGGAAAAACATAATGCAAAAGGATTTTTTTTTACGAAAAAGAAAAACATAAAAGGAATTTCTGTGACTCATTTGATTTTGTTTTGTGCGTGATATTTTTATACACTTTTATGTAACTTTATTTGCTTCGTGTTTCTGAAGATAAAATTTTACAATAAATTTTTCACGAACTTCTTCTTTTAGCTAAAAATTTGAAATTTAACGCACGTGCATTTCTTAATGTCAAAAAAAGATTTTAATATTTTAGGACTTATCGTTTCACAGCATTTTAATTCCTTACGAAAAATGATGAATTTGAGAAAAAAGATTATTTTAAGCTACTGTACTATTCATAATAATGATTTAAAAATTAAAGATTAAAAGATAGAAAATGATTAAAATAAAAACTGTAATTTTCATCACATTTATTAAAATATTTTTTTTATCAAATTTAATTTAAATGCAGCTTGTAACAATTTTTGAATTTCTCTCTATAAATCTGAAAATTGAATTTTAATTGATGTTTGATGGATGAATTTTAGTTGATGAAAATGTTCGCTTAACATCTGTACGTGAAATTCCAGATCTGTTGTGGAAGCCACTGACGTGCATCTGAATATGCGAGTCGGCATTCATACGGGGCGTGTTTTGTGTGGAGTTCTGGGTCTTCGAAAATGGCAATATGACGTATGGAGTAATGACGTCACCCTTGCAAACTATATGGAAGCTGGTGGTGAACCCGGGTAAGTTTTTTTTAATCAATTTTAATTTTTTTAGACTCTAATTCCAATGTTTTTATGGTTTTCTACATTTCCTGATTTACAATTTATATAGACCTTTAATTCCTAAACAAAAGTTTAAAAAATAAGAACGCAATCCAGTGTGATATTTAAATATATTAATGTGTACGTACACTTAAAACTTCGAAAATCATTCAAAATTTTGAATATTTTTATAATAATGATGATAAATGTTCCTGGTGACAAACATTAGACATATCATTCCAAGAATGAATGAACATTCCTATCTGTTCCTTTGCACTTGTTACATCAAATGATTGATAAACCTCAAATAGACAATGATAGATTTAACAAGAGTACCTTTCCATTATTGGAGTCTTTTTCCAAAACCGATTTCCACATTATCTATAGGTGAATCGGCAAAAGAATCTCGCGCTTTCCGAATTCCAAGCTCCTTACATTATTCTACAACCACATAACCCTATTAAGGTGCATGTACACACTTGAAACTTCGAAAATCGTTCAAAATATCGAAATTTCTTAAATTGCTTCAAAATGTTCTATGCTCCTTTAGCTTTCAAACGATACCTCGATGTTGCCAACATTCGGAATATTTCTCCAGTTATAAGGATTTTTATCGAGGCACTTTCACTAAAAACTCCTTTTTTTTCAAACTCATTTTATTAAATATGTAATTAAAGCTTTCGACTACGAGAAATAAGTTTAGATAAAAAGGATTTATTTTTTGAATGTATTTTGAATTTTTTTGATATTAAATGCGTCATTTAATATCATTATATATGATACAGTTATTCTTATGTTTGTTGTTATGTAGGTACAGGGTAATAAGCGAATAAGCCCTGATTTCAAATTTAAATATCTCTGCAAAAAAAAAATATCGATAGAATTATGCGGTAAATTGTACGTTTATTAGCAAAGCTGTAAAAATAGTGTACAAAAGTTTGAAAATTTAGTTACAAAAATCGTTAACAGATGGCGATCTGCGTTGAAAATTCTTTCTCTGAAAGGAGTCTTAAAAAACAATAAAGTGATGCGGTCTTTGCAATCAAAATACATTTTTTTCAAAATGTTCACTGTTCGAAACAATGAGATGGCATAATCGAACAATGAAATTTGACATCACGTCTTGCAATGTCTCAACGGAAATGGAATCACATGTAACACCAATCAACGATTCAAGCTCATCTAGAGTGATGGGATTGTTTCTATAGACAGTTTCTTTCAATGCTACCCACAGAAAGAAGTCACAAGGAGTCAGATCGGGAGAATATGAGGCAAAGTTATTCCTGTGTCAGTAAATTGCGGATAATTTAACACAATTATTCTGTTCCCAAAGCAAAAAAAAGCGAAAAACTTTATCTGTTCGATGTGGTCGAGCCTCATCTTGCATGAACCAGTCGATATCTGGTCGATCCTCCAACGCTAGTTGAGTGCTGACAAATTATTCCAAAATTGTAACATGACTTTCAGTAGTTATCGTTTCTCGCAGGAAAAAGGTGCCGATAATGCCTCTAGCGCAGCCCATGCAGTAACTTTAGGCGAACGCAGTGCTTTCTCTTCACACAAATGAGGATTTTCGGAACCTCAAAATCTCCAGTTTTGTTTATTAACGATTCCATTCAAATGAAAATGTGCCTCATCTGTGAACTAGATGCAGCTCACATCAAATCCGCCGTTGTCGATCATTGTTAGAATCTGATTCGCAAAGTCAACCCTTTGTTGCACAGCTTTCATGGTATGACCTGATGACTTTGGATTTTGTATGGAAACAGCCGTAGGCTATTTTTTAATATTTTTTGCTTGCTCGTATACTTCAAAGTTGTTTCTGATGCAATTCGTCGGATGCTTTTTAACCAAATTTTCTAAACTTTTGTACAGCATTTTTACAGTTTTGCTAATAAACGTACAGTTTACCGCATAATTCTATCGATCTTCGGTTTAAAGATATTTAATTTTGAAATCTGGGCTTATTCGCTGATTACCCTGTAGGTACATATTCCATATTTATTATTAAGTATTACAATACCGCATGAATTGCAACACCTTGAAAAAATTAGAAGTAGCTCTTACCCTGAAAAATTCTACCCTATAGTACTTCTGCAATCCAAGTACATTTTGTCAATAAAAATCATACTTTACTTTTTTCTTACATTTTCTGTACTTCCATGTGATACCCCAAAAGATGCTTACATGAGTTTGAGTACTTTTTCACTTTAGGCAGTACTGAAC
>JAPMOQ010053333.1:663468-701612 GCA_026543055.1 Argiope trifasciata | reverse complement strand
TGTTCAAGCTGGTGGTGGCTGCATAATGGTGTGGGCTGTTTTTACATCGCATGGACTCGATCCTCTGGTGCAACTGAACCGATCATTGACTGTAAATGGTTATGTTCAGCTGCTTGCAGATCACTTGCAGCCATTCATGGACTTCACGTACCCACACAACGATGGGATTTTTATGGATGACAATGCGCCATGTCACCGGGCCAAAACTGTTCGCGATTGGTTTGATGAACATTCCGGACAATTCCAGCGCATGATCTGGCCACCTAGATCGCCCGATATGAATCCCATCGAGCATTTATGGGACGTCATCGAAAGGTCCATTCGTGCCCAAACTCCTGCACCATCCACACTTTCACAATTATGGGCGTCTATACAGACAGCATGGCTCAATATTCCTGCAGAGGACTTCCAACGACTTGTGGACTCCTTGACACGTCGAGTTGTTGCACTTCGCCGGGCAAAAGGACCGACACGATATTAAGTCATCCCATGACTTTTGTCACTTCAGTGTACATTATGCGATTTCAATGAATGCATTCTTTTCCGATTTTAAAATAAGTGTCATTCTTTCTATTATTCTTAGCTAAACAAAGTAAATATTTCTATTTCAAACATTATTTTTTCTGCAGCAGCAAAGCGCCTTATACAAGCTAATTTCTTTAATATAAATACAGTATTTCAATGCTTTCCCGTAATCCTTACATATGGGATATTCTGAGTTCAGAGAATTTCGTTCAAAGATGGATTTGATAGAAATATCCATCTGCATTTTCAGAGTTTCTTCTTTCTCATTTCGTAATTAATATTGCCGTGAACTGTCTAAATTTTTATAACAAAGTATTGTATATTCTTTCATGTAATTCTTAGGATATACATTTAAGATGTATGTTCATACTTGAAACTTCGAAAATCGTTCAAAGTATCCTTTCTCTGGTCCTTTAGCTTTACTAAGATACTAAGATGTTGTCAATATAGGTAATATTTCTCGAGTTATAAAGAGTTTTCTGGAGGTACTTTCACTAAAAACTCTAATTTCGGTTTTTTTAACTCATTTTATGAAGAATGATATTTTTCTACTATGTTGCTTCATTTAAACAATCAGAACTCAAAAATAAATTAACCAAATACAGTTATTTATATACCAAAAAATGTATGAATCGGTAGATGTTTTGTGCCTCAATAGTTTACAACATAGTATTATATATTCTATCATATAATTCTTATGATAGACAATTAAGATATACATACGCACTTGAAACTTCGAAAACCATTCAAAATATCGAATGTTTTTATTGCTTCAAAATGTTCTCTGTTCCTTTAGTTTTCAAACGATAACAAGATGTTGTCAATATTTGGAATATTTATCAAGTAATAAGGATATTTCTGGAGGTACTTTCATTAAAAACTCTAGTTTCGTTTCCTTTTAAGCTCATTTTATGAAGAATTATGTTTTTCCACTGTATAGCTTCATTCAAACAATCATAACGCAGCAAAAAATGAACCAAATACAATTATTTATGTATCAAAATAATCTGTATGAAACAGTGGATGTTTTGTTTTTCAATCAAAATTATATTTATCGAAATAAATCTTTAATAGCTACTTAAAATGTAAAATGAGAGAAAAAATCTCGTTTTTTCTATTCATCGTTGATGAAATTTTTTTTTTTCTTAACTATATATTTTTATAATGTGATTGAGACAGACAATATGAAGACTAATATAAAACATCCTTTCCAACTAGAATTGCATGTCCGTACGAATTAGAATTTAAGATATCATGTTTCCAAAAATAGGCTAATTAGTTCATTAAATATTGATTAATTAATAATAAGTGTAATATGGTGTTTTTTTCGCATTGAAATGAGTTTCAACATATATTGACTTCCCGTAAAAAAAAAAAAAAAAAAAAAAAACTGAATTTTTAAAGTTAAAATTTTAAAAAATCTTCTAGTATGTACGTACACCTTGATTGAAAAGAACACACTGAAATTGGATCTGAGTTGTTCATCTGTTTTTAAGGATATTAGTCGTTGAAAAATTGATTTTTTAAGAAATATTTGGCAGAATTAAACTGGCATCTTTTTTGGATACATATTTAAAAAAAATTATAAATTAAGATTTTTTTTACTCCATGTTTAAGGGAAATTTTATATTTTTTTAATTGTTATTTCCTTTTCAGCCGAGTCCACGTGACTCAAGCTACTTACGATTGCCTGCATGGAGAATATGAGGTTGAGCCCGGACGAGGAGCTGACCGGAACTCCTACTTGAGGGAGCACAATGTCGTCTCCTACTTCATTGTACCTCCGAGCCATCGTAGAAAGGTAAAAGGTTAAATCAATGTTTCCTTTGAAGCTAATTGAATAAATTCTTTAAATGCGTTTAAAGTAGAAATAACATCAGGGTTTATCAGGCATAAAACTGATGCAGATGTGAATTAACTTTTGAAAATAATTTGGAGGGGTTAACATGATACTTTAATATTTTATTTGAGAGCTTAACCCTTTGACTGCTCAATTTGAGGACCGAAATTTCCTTTCATTTTATTTTTTTATTTGCATATTTTAAGTCTATATATATTAGAAAATTTTTAAAAATGCATTTTTTCTTTCAAGAAAATTGTTTTTCTATATTTTTATTATGAGAAACTAAGTTGCCCGAAAAATCAATTTCAGATGTTATCACGAAAAAAAAATTTTTTAAATAAATTTCAGTGGAATTGCCGTTAATTTCTATTTATTGCATAATATAAAAATGAAAAATGTATAAAATTTGAGGAGCAGGAATATTCTTCGTATTAATTTTGCATCACTGCCTAACGCTTTGCAAGTTTATTGAATCATGTTCAGAGTCATCACTATATGAGGAGCAGTCCGAAAAACCTATAGCACTCTCACTACCAAAACTGAAACCACTTTCAGAACCTGATAAGTCATTAGGAATATACTCTCTGACAATCGCTGAACGTTTCTATCAGCCATTTCTGTAAGAAAAAAGCGGCAAAAAGTGACGTTTGAACGGTCATACCTCGTGCCTTCAAATGCGTAATTTGGTGGACAACTAGCGACAGTTGGCTTAAAAGTAAACTAAACTTTTAATATCTTATATAATTTATTTGAATGGTTAAACGGGGGGAAACGGGATGAGCTCCTTAGTAAAGGAAGAGAAACACATCCCCGCGGAAATTACGGGATGAGCAGCCAGAGGGTTAAGTGTATTTAAAGCAGAAGTTACATCAGGATTATCAGGCATAAAACTGATGTAGATACAAATTAACTTTTGAAAATAATTTTGTGGTGTTAACGTGATATTTTAATATTTTACTTGCGAACTGAATTCATACATTATTCTCTACTAAGAGGAAGGATAGAAGGGTGTGTGTTTGCTGTCTATTAACCAAACCATTTAACTTAGAACTAACGAATTATGGTAGTGTGGAGTATGCAAATTTTCACCTCGGAACAGTTTTTAAAATTTTTTATTTGTTTTATTAATCAAACGAAAAAAATTCGGCATTTTCAAGAGATAAATTCCCAAATATGATATTATTACCCCAAAAGAAATTTTACGCCATTTTAAAATTTTTATTTAAAAAATGTTTTTTAAGGATGCCAATTTTGTTTTCATTTATTATTTTTTTAAATATTATATATTTCATGATTTCTCACTATAAATTACGTTGTTGCCCTGAAATGAAATTCCAGTCTTCTCCATTGTTAATCGGATAATTTATTTTTTCGTTGTTGAAAATTAAAAAGTATTCTGTTTAATACCTGGAAATTTAGAATGTAGAGGAATCGGATATTTATGTGTTTAGTAGTGCTATAATATTATGGAACCGTCTCCATTATAAAAACTGATGTATGTAATAAACAGAACTTACATAAAACAATAAAATTAACATGGCTTTAATATTAGGCGGTTTGCTAGAATCATGAACATGAAGTTATATCTAAACGATTTATTTGAAGTCAAACACCCTGTACACCAAGTTCATTAGTCGTTCAAACTGGTCGCTTAAACGACTAATTCATTGTTAAATGATCATTATTTTCAGAGCAGAAGTAATTGCATCAAATTTGTTTCCATCATTTAGTTTTGACAACAATCCATTACTTTTTTAATGGACTAAAAACGGAAATCACTGCCCTGTATATCTATACTTATAATAAAGCTCAATGTATGTGCGTGTGTGTGTGTGTGTTGGCGCTCTACACGCCAGACCGTTGGACCTACAGCTACCAAATTTGGTACATGTATACCTTGGAGGTCCGGAATGTGCACCTTGGAGCCCTTTTTTCTAATTTTTAATTAGAATTTGAATTAATTAAAATTTAAGCGAAATTTCGACGTTTTTCTGCTATAACTTCCGAAAATATTATTGCACAAACATGATTTTTATATCAATTTAAAGATAAAAGAATTAGCTTTCTAATGGTATAAATTTTTTAAATTTATAATGTAAACTTCTATTTTTAATGAATTTTTAAAGAAATATTTTAACCATGTTTTTATCACGTGACTGGATAAAATAAAAGAATGCCGGAAGTTCAAAAAAAAAATTAACTTCGCAAAATAAATCTACAGAAATGGTACTTTCAGCACGTGACTGGATAAAATAAAAGAAGTATAAAATGTGATATTTTCTTTGAAAAATAAATGCAAAGCAAAGGTTTTTACAATCGTTTGCAATATCTATATCATTAACTCAATAAATCTTCTTTATTTACGGTAAACTTGATTGAATTTTGACAGGATATGCATTGAAATCCCGACTTAATGGCATATTTATGTAATCGTTTGCAATATCTGTATCATTAATTTAATACTTTTTTTCCCTTTCTCGCTTTCTTTAAAAAAAACATTTAATATTTTGGCAACATCATCGAAAAAAACATTAATATTTTGGAAGCATAAAGGATAGTTAAAACTGATTGATTTATAAAATTAAAGAATACTATTAGGAAAAAGTGTTCTTTTAGAACTTTTCGTCCATCATCTTAAAGAAAATATTGCTTTCAGGCCAATCAATTCCCGGAATTATTTCTAGGCTAATGAATATGTGATTTAATTGAAAATTTTAGAACGCTTTACTCATGGCGAACCAGCTGGTCGCCAAAGGCGGCTAGTATATAATATATACAGTGTGTGTGTGTGCGTGCGTGCATGTGACATTGTAGAAACTTTAGATGCTTTTACTTCGTTTTATTTCATTCTGAAGAAGCAAGCATGTTTATGTACATTAGGAGCGACGAACACGCACTCAACACAGAACGAGAAACCTAATGTAGGAAAAACTCTCGAAAATTTTATCCTGGATATTAAATAGTTTATTTTGGTAGGGAAAATCTAGTTTCCAGTGCTTATAGACTATTAAGTTTTCCCATAGGAATTTCTACACATGTGACACTCAAAGCAGGGTAAACGCAGGGATCTTTTTAGAAAACTATTGTTTAGGTCAGCAACTTTTATCAATCACTCTCACTGTGGGAATCGCTGACTAAAGAACTTTACAAAGCATTTCTTGTATTAATTAAGTAGATAACGTGGAATCGGATCTGGAAATAAGAGACTTTTTTTAATGAAGTTAATATGGGCTAAATTAAGGGTAAAGTTTAGAAATTAATTTGGATTTGAATTAAATGTTAAAATATGATTAATGTACATGCAATGCACATGTGCCTTCCCAAAATAAGTGGTGTGTAAGTTAAGTTTTGTTTTACACATATTTGTGGAAAGTGTTAAATATTCTGAAAAAGAAACATCTGTGAAAAATACATTAGTTGCAATGAAATTTCTATTTTAAAATAAACTTTATAAATATGTATATTTTAATCAAATTTTTCTGTATGATGTGTATACATTGAGGATGTGTCTGAAAATTAATGAAATTAATCCTGCTTAACTCTCCATTTATAACGATATATATAAATTTTCCCCCTTTTATTGATAAGTATTTAATAAGAATCAATTTCTTTTGTTTTCTTTTTCTACATTGCGAATACAAGCATAACATTAAAGAATTTACGTTTTCAAATCTTAACCCCTTAATTCACTTCTCTACGATAATGAAGTTTATGTTCACTGTTTTGAGATGAAAATATATAACTATTTTCATTATTGATAGCACTTAAAAAATTGCGTGAATAGTTAATAATATTTGAAAGTGTCCTAGCAGCTTAGTACAAACTGATTTTTAAAAATAAAGCATTTTTCCCCTGGTTCATATATATATTTTTTAAATTATTAAGACCTACATAACAGACCTAGTTAATTTTGATTCTAAATATCTCTTTAACTAATTTTATTCTAAATGTCTCATTAAATGTCTCTAAATAACTTTCATTATTTGTCCATTAAAGATTTAATCTAATTTATTTTGCAAGTCAAATGTCAAAGAACTTTCAAATTTTCCATATTGATCTAAATGGAACCAAAAAAAGTACAATCCTAAAAAAGAACCTCAAAAAATTGCAGTCTCTGAGTTATATTGAAATGTTGTATTACATTTTGTCATTTGCACCTGTCTTTAGATTTGAATTGCTCTTCTCCGATTTTAAAACTTATTTTTTTAAGGAAATGGATAAAAAGTTTTAAAGAAACATATATAGTTTAACCTCTAAAGTTCCATATCCTTACAACCGCTGCTGCTATATTCCTAAATGCGGTGTCTACGTATAGTAAAGGAGCCGTACGCTTCAGAATGAAACCGCTTACGGCGCCATCTGGTAGAAAACTAGGGAGATATCATTCACATTTCGAAAACTGAACGAGATAGGGAGGAAAAGTGATTCATAAAGATGTAGAACATCATCGATTTATTATGAAAAGACACGTTATGGACATTAATGCAAAGAATTAAAGGTTAAAACACATTTTTCGCAGACTAGTCTGTGCTGAGAAAGTATAAAGACACGTATTTTTTAGGTAACTGTAAAGCTTGATCTATTCTACTATTATCTTTTAAATTTATTTTATTTTATACATACCTTTTGACAATGTTTTTATTGACCTTAAAGTAGTGGCTTAAAATTTTCTGAAAGCAAATATAAATCAGTCGCTCAAGTGAAGTCAAGAGCAGTAAAGCTTTTTTGAACAGATGAAACCGATGTTCAAGGTCAGCTGTAGCTTCAAACCATGAGAAGACAATCAAAATGTTGCTTTTTTTTTCTTAGTAACTTGGGAGAAAATTATTGGAATTATATTTAAAGAACATTTTAAAATTCGAAATTTTAGGGTTTTTCTTTTTTCCACGGCATTAATTTCATTTTTATGCAATTTTTTCAGTTATTAAAGTTTTAAAATAAATTTAGTGCAGACAATTCTAAAATAAGAATATTTATAGATACTCCTTTACTATGCAACGTTGCGATCTTAAATCATTCTGTCACTATTTTTTAAAATATTTTAATATATAGTTATAGGCTGTAGCTTCAAACCATAAGAAGACAATCAAAATTTTGCTTTTTTTCATAGTAAATCGGGAGAAAAATATTGGAGATATATTTAAAGATCATCTTAAAATTCGAAATTTTTGAGTTTTTCTTTTTACTACGGATCTTTTTTATACATTTTGTTTTCAGTTGCTATTAAATTTTTAAAAGAAATTTAGAACAGACATTTGTAAAATTAGAATATTTATAGATACTTCTTTACTATGCAGTGTTTCGACTTAAAATCATTCTATTACTATATATATATTTTAAATTTTAATATATATTTATTGGCAACGTGTGTGCGTCTGAGTGTTTTATTTAATTTATGGTATCCGACTACGTTCGAAGTAAACATTTTTAAAAACTGGAATTTAAAAAAATATATATTTAAAACTATGGTTTTTAGATGTATTGTCAATTATATTTCCAAATACTATAAGTACAACCAAATTGTTTAAAAATATAATATATTTTGAGAAATGAGAAAATTTGTTTAGGTTTTAATGAAATTTAATCAAAACGGTTAACACTATAAGCAAAATTGTAACACAGCAATCATATTTATCTTTGAACACAAGTTATAGAATATAATGATGAATGAAATGAACCAAAATCTAAGAAAAAGTTTCAGATACAAAGAAGTTGTAGGTAAAAATATGCGTATATATGCATTTTTCCAATAAATTTACAATTTAATTTTTCTATAAAAGCCTATAAATAAAAAAAAGCATTTCACCAAAGATAAAATTTTTGGTTCATTTGATTGCCCATATTATTTAAAACACACGCTGAAATTTTTATGTAAATACCTCTATTAGTTTTTGTGATATCATATTAACGACAG
Organism: Argiope trifasciata; assembly: GCA_026543055.1. Taxonomy (NCBI): domain Eukaryota; kingdom Metazoa; phylum Arthropoda; class Arachnida; order Araneae; family Araneidae; genus Argiope; species Argiope trifasciata. Next base: position 693,330 of record JAPMOQ010053333.1, on the reverse strand, counting down.
AGAATTTTTATGAAAATTAAAGTTTTGAAAATTGAAATAAAATCCCCGTGCACCACAAATAATCACACAGGGCTTATAGAAGTAAGAATTAATGAATGGTATGCCAATCTCTTATTAAATGATGTATAAAAATGACAGTGCAATCTCTTATTAATGGATGGTCTGTCAATTTCTTACTATATGATGTGTAAAAATGATAATGACAATCCCTTATTAATGAATGGTATGCCAATCTCTTATTAAATGATGTATAAAAATGACAATGCAATCTCTTATTAATGGATGGTCTGTCAATCTCTTATTGAATGATGTATAAAAATGACAATGCAATCTCTTATTAATGGATGGTCTTTCAATCTCTTATTGAAGGATGTATAAAAATAATGATGACAATATCTTATTAACCCCTTCCTTCTCGCTCCCGTGAAAATGACGGGGTGAAATTTCTACCCCTATTTCTCGCCCCCGTGATATTTCCGGGCTGGCGTATTCAAAAGTAATGCGCCAAAAATATTAAAACAATCTATTTCTTATGCCCAGAATCATGTTTATTACTCTATATATAAGCCAGATGGCTGCCCTAGACTATTTGTTATGTTTTTAGCGAAAGTTAATTTATTTTAAACTAGATGTCAGCAGAAAGGAAACTTGGTACTATTGTCCTGATTGTGATGTTGGCCTATGCATCTCATGCTTTAAAAATTATCACACAAGAAAAGATGACTAGTATTTATTTACATTATGTGTAAATGCAATAAAATTATGTTTGAATGTTTAAAACACATATTTTTTATTTTCTCTCTTTGTTGGAAAGCTAACATTCAGTCATAATAACACTGAATGTTGGCTTTTCCGATTTTATTTATTTATTTTTTAAATTTCAAGCTAAAAATTAACTAAAAAATTAAAACTGAATGCAAATATTGTACATACTCTCAGTTTTGTATAATTTTCTTGAATAAAAAATAGGCACTTTTTTGACAATTTTCTTCAAAATTGTGCGACAGTTAAGGGGTTAAATGATGTATATAAAAGATGGTAGGACAATCTCTTATTAATGGATGGTATGTCAATTTCTTATTAAATGATGCATAAAAATAACAATGACAATATCTTATTAATGAATGGTATGACTATATATTATTAAATGATGTATAAAAATGATAATGACAATCTATTATTAAATGATGTATAAAAAGGATAATGGAAAATATCTTATCAATGAATGGTATATCAATTTCTTATTAAATGATGTATAAAAAAATAATAACAATCTCTTATTAAATGATGTATAAAAATAATAATGGAAATCTGTTATTAAATGAGGTTTAAAAATGATGATGGCAATATCTTATTAATGGATGATTTATCAATCTCTTTTTGAATTATGTATAAAAATGATAATGACAATCTCTTATTAATTAATGGAAAAAATATGTACAATTATTGTCATTATAATTACTAATTACATTCTCTTCTATTCAGCCCTTAATGTTCAGCGCCCAGAGCCAAATACGTCCTGGGGGAAACCGTCGCAAATTGTCTTTCAAAAATGTTTCGAATGTTGTTGTGCAGTTACTCCACTCCATTAAATACAGCATGGACGTTCCTTTCTCAAATATGGCTGTCACTAGTGGTCCAGTTGTAGAAAAGCCTGGAACTAAAATGGTGATTATTTTGTCAGCTGTATTTTGTTTATCAGATCGTTATAGACTAAGTGTATACCTTGCATCCAACATTCACCTGGTATGTTTTCTTTTATTTTTTTCAGTCCACTTTCGCTGATAAATTAAGGAAACCTTTTAAAAAGAGGTTAGTAGGAGACAAATTTTATGGCTCTATATATTTTGATTTATTATTTCAAAACAAAACAATAAAGTCTACTGTTAAGCATGATCCAACTGATTTTACAGTAAATTATATTTTAATTGCTATAATTTGTTGCTTTTCTCCTCTTAGACATTCTACAGTATACCATCAGCCTACTAGTAGAGTGAACAAATACCTTGCCCAAGCTATTGAAGCCAGAAGTGTAGATCAAGAAAAATCAACTCATGTTAACGTTATAACGTTATGCTTTAAAGACCGTTTAAAAGAAAAACAGGTTTGTATTGTTTTTTTTTTTCATATTTTTTTCATGATTGGTCATATTATTATCTCAACTTATATGTAGAGATATTTTTTATTTGTGAACTTGTATGATAGATTTTAATTCTAAAACCGTAAAATTTTCATGACGAGAAATATACTAACACAATCTGGTACTCAAGGTCAAATTTACCATTTGCTCATATTCAAACCTCAAGTTCAGTTATTACCATTTGTTCACGTTCAACCTCATGTTCAATTATTACCATTTGTTCACTTTCAATTATTACCATTTGTTCACTTTCAATTATTACCCTTTGTTCACTTTCAGTTATTACCCTTTGTTCGCGTTCAATTATTGCCATTTGTTCACGTTCAATTAAAAACTCAAGTCGAAAACCAAATTCCCCTGAAGATTTTATGCATAATCTTGTACTTATGTGCTCTGAATTGATTTAAACGTCAGTTTAGAGGCCATTTTCATCATTAATTTATGTTTTGTAATTTTAAATCTCTATCCAAATAGCTGTCGTCCAACTTTAAAGTCTGAAAGTTTAATTAGCCATATGAAATTTTTGTTATATGTTGTATTTTCTGTGCAGTTGTTCACTTATGGTTAAGTTGCTATTTTTTAACCCTTAACTGGGGAAGTACGGTCTGTGAGACCGCTATTGATGGAATTTCAGTCACCTTTATTCAATTTTCAGCTCAATTGAAGGGATTGACCCTGTAGCTTCCTGATTTGTGACCTTCAATACCCGTGCTCTTTTTCAACAGGTTTCAGTGAAAGTTTTTTTAAATTATTCAGTTATTTCTTTGAGCGCGGTCTCAAAGATCGCCGTCCCTGTTAGTGTCCCTGTGTTAAACAAGACTTAGCAGATGGAGCTAAAGCTAAGGCCTCGAAATAGCATCTAATTTACTGATCCTATTATGGAGCAGTGCTCCAGACACTTTTTAATGAAGCAGAAAGTGATTCTTGTGATAAGGATAATTGTACAAATGAGTTTTTCAATAAAAGTTTGCATTCAATTCATTCTGATATGTATGCTCAAACATAATTAATTTTTCTAGGGATAATGCATTTTGAAAAATTTATAAAATGTATTAATACACCCAGAGAAATAAATATATAATTTATAAGCTGATTTGTACACTAGTTTTAAACTTGTATGTTTAATGTGCTCTCTTAAACAGTGCTTCGAAACTCACACAAGCCAATAAATTTTTTAATCTATTGTTTATTATATTGATCAATTTTTATATATTGTCATTTTTTTATTTTTCATATAACTGCTGAATTTTATATTGTTTTCTATATACCTTTATATACTGGAAAAATAAATTTTATATAAAAAGTAATATGTTTTTTCAAGAATATTATTTTTTGTGACAAGTAATTTGAGAAGAAAATGTATGTTCCGACATATTCACTTTCTTCAATCGTAATATATCTTTAAAAAAATTCTAAAACCTATATATATCAAGAAAAACGTCTGCGTAATATATTGGTAGATTTTCAAACTAATACATTCATTAGAAAATTTAATTTGAATTTAAATGAAATTTGGTTTCGTAGACCGCACATCCGCAGTTAAGGGCTTATTGATATTTTATAATGCTCTTCATCTTTGTTTCTGGATTTAAGTATAATTATCCATTCCGATTATTGTAAAATGCATTTTTTGATTTCTAAACATGCATTAAGGGAAGTGTTAAGTTGCTCAAAAACTTTTACCCTATTTTTAATGCAAGGAATAAATTACATATAATCCAAATTGGGCTAATATGTGGGCTGAAAGAAATAAAAAAATATTTTTAAAACACATAGATTTAAGCAATTTTTATAGAGTAAAGCATTTGTTTCTTAAAAGGGCAAGACACTGTATCTAGGGCGATCCATTCAATATACGCTAAAGGAGGGCAATTCTTAATAATTATTGAGAGATCTTATGGGACAAATTCAAGATTCGAGATTATTTCAACAATTTCTTGTACAGCAACCACCTATTATGCTTTATTAACATGATAAATACTTGGAAAGTAATTTTAAAATTAAATTTTACAAGGCTTGAGCTGGTACTGCTGTTGTAACTGTATATTTATAAAGGGATCAATTCCAAAATGTATTTAGCTGCAGTAATATTTCCATGAATGAGTTATAGCATGCTTTACAAAAATATCCTAATAAGAAAAATCAATGTGTGCAGTGAATAGATATAGAAATCAATTTTAGTTAATGGAACAACATTGATCTTGCTATATGTAATTTTCCTTTTATTTTTTATAGTATTACAGTGAAAAAGATGAAGGATTTACTAACAGCATGATATGCTGCTTGATTGTTCTTTTACTTCTGGGTTCCTTGCAAGCTGTCGTTTTGACTAGGTAATATTGAATTTTTAATTAGTTCTTTTGTTAGTGCTTTATACAATACATATAATAAATTTAACCCAATTTATGGACTTTTATTCAATATGAGAACTTTAAATGCGAATTTTAAGCTCATAAATAAATTAAATGCTTAATAATTAATTTCAAAAATAATAATATAATTATGAACGTGGAACTTTCTTAAAAATAAATTTTTTTGCTTCATTTTCCAAATTTTTGTTTCGACACCAAAACAATGGTATTTTTCAATTGTGAGACTGACATTTTTTTCAGATAAATTTAAACATATGTAATGATAAGGTGACTAATGGTGACTGGAAGTAAATTGAGAATAGGGAAAATGTTTTAACATGGAAAAAGCTGAACATGCCCAATTCCTAGAGAGTTAATCCTAATTTCTTTTTAAAGTTTAGCTAAAATCTCTATTTATTTTTATTGCATATAAAAAGAATCAACTTGATATTCTGTTTCTGAATACTTCCATAAGAATTATAGCTAAAATCTCATTTGCTTTTGTAGATTTTGAAATTGTAATTATTACGATTTTACGAGCAGAACTCATTAAAATTTATAAAGGAAAATAAAATGGCTAAATAAGTTTCCGTATATCAGTCAAATTGTAAATATTGTTATTTCATGTGAAAATAGATAAAATAGTTTCATTTTTTTAAGATCATTGTAATTTATGTTTGGCACTGGAGTTTAAAATAATAAACAGCTTCTTTTAAAAAAAATGTAAACATATATAAAAAAACTACTATTTTTAAAGCTCTTGACAGTGAATATAAAATGGTAAGTAATAACTATACATTCTGCTCTCATTGATGTAGATAATTTGATAAATATTCATCCAGTAATCTGTGTTAATTTTGGGTTTTTCTTTTTCATCTAGATCTCTTTTAATGGTGATTTTATTCATATCTGCTTTTTGTTGGACCTTCTTTTTGATTATTTTGACTATTGGAGCAAAAATGAAAGTAAGTCAACATTTTTTGAAATGTAAAAAATGTATACATTTCCATTTTTTTAAATCTAGATATAACATTACATTAGAAATATGTAGGATATAATCTAATAAATTAATTTTACATTTTTATCATATGCAATTTGTATTTTAATAGAATAATTAAAAATATTCCTTTATAAAAAGCAGATGTTTTTTTATGATTTAATTCTTGAAAAATATATATATATTATAGAAATAACCTTACACAACAGATATAATTTCTCGTTTAAAATATTTAATTTTACAATAAAGGGAAACTGTCTATAATCAAAGAATTATTACTGCAGTGTCTACATATTTAAGAAAAGCATTAGTTTACATTTTCTATTATGAGAATTATGTCTAAACTATTTTGTAATTGTAATCATAAAAAAATTATGAAGTAGATTTTGGTAGCATTTATTGTTCATTAGAAATGATCAAACTTACTTTCATTGCATTAAACTCCAGAAATATGAGATCAAGATAAAAATCCTTCTGTGTATCTGCAATTTATTTTTACTGGATTGTTCATAACTACGCTATGTAGAACTGATCCAGAGTATAATATGCATGCCCTTTGCATATCTTAGATGTATGTTGATAATAATATTTCAATCTTGCAATGTTTAACTAGGATTTTTCCAAGATAAAATTTTGTGTATGTTAATTGTTTGTCGAGTGAAATTACGGTCAACTTCTAAGTGTTAAATATAATTTCAGTTAATTAAAAATTATTCAATATTTTGGTGCTTTTCTTTGATATCTTCCAAAAGCATTGTCTCACCAAATTATTTTTATGTCATTTTAAATCCAAAAAAAATAATATCTTTATTGATATAAATTTCATTACTATTTCTCCCATTATTATAAAAATGTTATAAAATGGTTTTCATCAGTTGTAACTATCATTTTTGTTGTTGCAATGGGAATCAAGCTAATGTTATAATTTCATCAAATCATTTAATCTCCTTTGAATTTTGCCATTGCTCTTACTATGGTTCCTTTCTTTGATATACTTATATGTATTAGATCTGCCCACCGTTTGAATTTACACACTTTTTTCAAACATATATATATATAATATAATGATAAATTTTGTGCTATAAATTTTTTTAGGTATAAACTTAAATTGCTATTTTCTATAATAACATAACAGTAATTTGCTTTTTTGTTTCAGTACCTAATTACCGATTTTCAGTTTCATTTTAACTTTATAATTATTACAATTCAGCTTCTATCTTTTTTAGATACCTTAAATAAGTAAAAATGGATTTTTTTTGTAATTCTCCACAGAATGTATTATTTGAAAAATTCTTGCAGTTAGGTCTTTGAAATGTTATTTTTAATATTTTCCTTACTTTTGTTGAAAATTTAGTTTCTATTTCTTTTAGTTTTTCAATGTATCATTTTATATTTTCCTCTAATATGGGATATAATGAGTGGATCTGTAGTAATTTTCTTCGCCTTATATAGGCATTTAGATCAAAATACTTAATGTTAAAATGCCTTATTTCCCAAGTAAGCAAAGAAGTAAATAAATAAATTTTGCATGAATTTCATGTTTAATAAACAGTAGTTAATATACCTGGTGTCGCTTACGATTAAAGCTTTTTTGTATGCTTTTTAACATGTGGATTACTTTTGTATGAATTATTATAATATGCAATATTTTTGCATCACCTTTTTTTTAAATTTAAAATTAAAATATCAATTGAGCCAAACGATTCTTAAAATCTACAGCAAGTAGATTTCTCCATAATTTATTTAGATTTGCTTAATTGATACTCCACATTTCGTTCATTAATGCCACATTAAAAAAAGATTTTAAAAAACTTTCTTGACTTTAATTCATTATTCTATTTTTGTTAGAAGCTGTTTTATGATATAAGGATTGTTAAATTTAATTTCCAGACACACTGATTTTGAATTTCGATTGCAAAACCTTTTTCTTACTTGTTCCTTTATTTTAAAATTCGAGTAAGTTGTCGTAGTTATCGATATAACAAAAGGAAAGCTATGAGACTTGAAAGCAGTTTGTTAACTCTTCAAATTTTTTAAACCAGATTTTATATTTAATCCAACAATGCACTTTGTTTCCTTTGATAAGAACTTTTTTAAAAATTTTATTGTTGAATTGATTTTATTTTCTAATAATTGCTTTTTCTTAGAGAAATATTCTAATAAAAAAACATGTTTAAATTTACTTTCTTATGATCATATTTAAAGACATTTTTATTTTTATTTTACTAATGCCTGCTATTCTTTTGCAGCTTATTTCATGGGATATTAGTCAATCTTTCCTTCTTCGTATGTCTGCAATTGTGCTGACTATAATCTTCGTTTATGTTGTAGCTCAAGTAAATGTTGTAAGTATTTAGATTTAATAAATGCATTTATTAATATCATATTATCTGATGGCTTATTTATTGTATAAAAATTGTTTTCTTTATTTCAAATTGAACTAAAAACAACTTATCTGATTCTATTGTACAGCGATTAGCGATTTTTGTTTAGTTAATGGCTGAGTATAATAAACATGAATCAAATAAAGTTATAATTAACGAGTGTGATAGTGGTTGAAAAGTGGTTTATGAATTCATCCGCACTGCGTTTTTTAACTGTCAGAGTGCCCTTTTCAGTTTATGATTTATTTACTATGTTTGAAAACTTTTCATCTGAAGAATGTGGAAAGTTTCCCAAGGTTGGCCAGTTGCTGAACACATTCATGGGAAATATCGTGTTATTTTCCTTAGTAGGATGATTTATCAATGTGAGAATGGGGGTATTTTTCAGTTATACTCTTTGATAAACTTACATTATACTACTTGTATAAAATCGACCACCCTGCCACCACTGAACGTAGCAGTATCGACAGGATTTGTTGTGGTCAACTATTGTCTTAAGTATTGTCCATCCTTACATTGACCTTATGCCAAACTAACATTCTCTTCGAGGTTGTCCTTCTTCCACATCTTCACCCTATGAAACAGTTGGTAAAAAACTGACAATCTTTGATACCTTGTCCTTCAGGTTTTTGAAATTACCTATTACCATCAATACTATATTTAAATCTTTATTTACAGTCTTCAGGTTTTTTTTTCTTAACTCTGAGATTTCAATGCATTCCTTTAAATAGTGGTAAACAGTGCCAATTTCTCCACAAATGCATTTATTTTCCTGCGTTTTCCAAATCGTTGGAAATATGCAGGAAATCTCCCATGTCCAGATATTATTTGGATTATCAGTGGATGGTATTTCCCTGATAATACCTGATTTTTTTATTTCTGAATTATGAATAAAGTCAAAAGTTACTTTTCCTTTTTTGGACATATAACACCTGTCAAACCATTGTAGTTTTATTTCTTCTTTCAATTTTTTTTTAACTTACATTATACTAATGGACTTTTTTATTTGGTTCCTTTGTTGAAACTGAATAATAACCAATCTAGGCACTGATGACGAATTTATCCCTTTCTAACGTACCTTGGATATTAGTACTATTTTACTGAAGAAAGTTGATACCCATCTTTATTCCACAACTTCTAAAGAGGGCAAAATTGATATACTATAGAAAAAAATAGGCACACATTGACAAATTACAGGCATAAGTATACTGTATCAATATACTACGAATAAGACAAGTTCGAGAGTTGATTTGGTTAAATTTTACCGAATCTATTATTATCACAGATACATTTATTTTGATAAAAATTTTCATTTTTATCTTCAATTTTTTAACTTTATTAATTTATGATATTTTTCGCTTCCAATCTGTTTCATCAAACAATGTTCTGCTTTAGTGTAATGCTGCTCATTCTACTAATTTTAATTTTAATTTTCATCAGTTTCTTTCTGACTACATGAGATGAAAATCATATGGAATTGTTGAAAAAATAGTTAAAATGTTCTAATTATTCAGTTAAAATGTTCTTTGCTTCATTTTGATTTTTTTATATCTTTGTTTGAACATTTCGTTGTTGGGAATTTTTATTACTAAGTGGCCTGAAGAGCTTCTCCAGTTTTTAAATATTTAGTCTTTTAATGCATATATAAAGATGTTCATTCTAATTTGATTTTAAAAAAATTACAATTCTAAAAATTCTCGTAGATGGTAGTAAACATTATCCATGTTATTTTGTCTTCTTTTGGATTAATTTTATTAATTTCTTATTTATGTTTTAAATGCTATTATAGGAAATAGATAGTTAATTAGTAATGGAAATGAATAAAATTGAATGAATGAAATCGCATTGTCAGTTTTTTCGGAACTTTTTTTTATTCTGTTTTTTCTCAGATATGGTAATGTATAAAGTTATTTTGAATTTAAATGTTAATTTAAATAGATACAGAATGAAGTTCCGAAAAAATAAAATAGCACGGAACTCTTCTATAATCTCAAAATAATTTTAAATAATAATAATAAATTCTTTTTTCTAAAATTAGATTAAAAATTTTATTAAGATTCTAGTTAGATTAGGATCAAAAATTTATCATTACAGTATTGAGAAATAATTAATATTTTTCTGTATCGGTATCAAACAGTGTAAATTTTAAATCTAGTAAAAGTGACATAATCTTTTAAAGAAATGAAGCAAAATATGATGTAAACATCCCATCGTAGTCTAAAATTTGGCATGAAAATTTATTTTAAAGCAATTCTTTTTTTATTTGTGTTCATTTCAGTACTTATGCATACTTTTTTTAACTATATATGTAAAAATATGCTTATTTTTTTTTTAGTTTGCGTGCATTAAGGAACCTAGATGCAGTCCATCAGCAAATATTTCTCTGACTTCACTACTTTATGATCATTACTATTGCCCCCTTCCTCATTATATTGTAATAAGCTGTATTTTGACCTTCTTCTCTGTTGTTGTTTTCCTTCGAATTCCGATACTGATCAAAGTATCGTTGCTTCTGCCGTTGACGGTTATATCGATAGTAACGATTGAAGTTATACAATTGCCATTATTTGAATGCTATGATGAGCATGTTAGGTGAGTTTATTAAACTTTTTTTGTTTATTTTTTTATACTATAAAAAAGCATGAAATTGCTGCCTTACTTTATCCATACGAAATATATATATATATATATATATATATATATATACATAAATTTTCGAAAATACAGTTTGCATTAGTTAAGTTTTAAAACTTTTTATTATAAATTATTTGCATTTCCAAATAAAACATGTTAAATTTGAGTTACTTCTAATCCTAGCTGTCGTTTAATAACATAAACAGTCTCAAAATTTATTTCGAATTTATATTTTTTTTTCTAAATGATTGGAATTTTTTGTAGGTCTGTTGTCCCTGAACACCTTATTGGTCTTGTTGTGATTATACATTTTTTGTTAGCTGTTTTGATACACGGAAGACAAGTAGAATGGACTGCAAGACTTGACTTTCTATGGAATCTACAGGTTTCTATCTTCTTTCGTTATATATTATTTACATTGAATATTAATTTATATTATGTATTTAAAAAATTTAATTTAACTATGAAGCAAACTTATAAAAAACATTCATATAATTGTTGTATTATGCGCATAAACTTCTTACATATCTGCTCATTGAAAGATAGAAATAACACTATTATTTGTAGTGTTTTCTGAAAATTATTGCGAAAATATTATCGTGAAATTTCTATTTGTTGAAATTTACTGAAATTTATCAAAAATGTTGATTAAACCGTGCTTCATATATTACACACCAAAGATAAACAATGATTTTTTTTTCTGTCTTTAAAATATACATAACAGAAACATGCCACAAAATAAAATATTCGAGTTCATTGCTTATATCCTTCAATAAGGTGTGCAATCCCTTATAATAGGTACTCAGCTACAATAGCTGAACTATATGCTCAAAATACTGGTATATGTTACATTAGCAATTGTAAAAGCAGTTGCTATGTCAAGGCAATTTGAAAACCTTGAATGATTGCAGATATTATATTAAATGCAGCAATACATTTCCCCAGGGTATTCTAGGTATATTCAATCAGATTCACTTTCGGAGGACTTGATGGCGAATCTACAAAAGTCTGCACGAAAGTAATACCTCAGCAACTCAGTTCTGTATGGTGTAGCATTATCATCTTGTAGAAAGGAGAGTCCATTCAACTTTTATAAAAGTGAGCAGTCCTCAGCAACCTAGTTCTGTATGGTGTACTTCTTCACACACAGAGCATCACATTCATCTTCAAGTATCTACATTTATCTAAAAGCATTTCAGTGTACGTCACTTTCTTCTATAAGCATTATCATCTTGTAGAAGAAATAGGCAATTCAACTTTTATAAGAGTGTGCGATTGGATTAAGAATGTTTGTATATAACTGAGCATTAACATTGTCTCTTGGACGAAATTCAAATCATTATGGCCATTCAGACAAATATTTCATCATATTTAGAGCCAAATTTGTCTGTTTCATAGATGTAACACGAGTAAAACCTGGTTCCCTACTTCTTTTAGAATAACAACCTTCTTAAGTCACTTTGCTTGTTATAATACTATAAATTGTAATATTTAGATTCATCAGTAAAGATTAAAAACTACCATTGTTCACACCCTAATTGACAAGTGTAGATCTTAATTGTCTTTCGTTTAAGTAACGTGGAACGTCAGCTGCAAATCTTTAAAAATTTCTTCCTGACTTGTGCACATAATTGATCTGAATACCAGCTTACCAGAAGCTGCTGTGCACATAATTAATCTGAATACCAGCTAACGTGGAGCTACTGTAAGAAATCTCCGGTGGCTGTGTCCTTCATTATACTTAATGGCAAATAGGGATTACCTGTAGCGTTGCAGCTTCTAGAAGGTGATTTTATTTTCAGAAATGTAGTCTACAACTTATAAAGTGCAGAAGGGCTTAAATAGAGTCATCTTACTATGTACCTTTGATGAATACATACTTTTATTCGCAAATGATATACCAAATGTCTACGAGTATATCTAAAAAACTGGTATCTCGAAGCTTCAGTTTTACTTGCAGAAATTATTGATCCTTTTAAACCCTGCTTTCGCTTGCATATGTAATTAGTGATGTTCAGTTACTGCAGCTCTTTTTAAGCAGAATGGGGGAGCAGAAATATTTGCTTCAATAAAGATAAATCCTCAAAAAGTAATGTTAGGAAAGGAACATATGATATAATGATACAATATTTCGTGTATGATACTTAGTATAAATCACGTTAACTATGGGGAATAATGTTGATGAAAATAAACCATGCGCTACTAGAATTGCTCCATAAATTCCATTGAAACTTAAGGTTATGATTCTTGTTAGAACGAATCCTATATGAGCTATGGAAGAATATGCAATTAGTGATTTTAGATCTTTTTGTGAAATGCAATTTATTCTTGTTATAATTGTTCCAATTAGTCTGATTCTTAAAATCCAAAAATTTAATGAAATAATTTTAGCATAAAGAAGATGGTAAATTGAATTAATCCATATCCTTCAAGCTTTAGTAGAACTGTTGCAAGAATTATAGAACCTTCAACAGGGACTTCAACATGAACTTTATGATAACGCAACGTTACTTTTTACTTATGCTTTGGAATTCGCATAAAAATTTACTTGATAATGTAATTGCATTCGCTCTGATTTTGTCATTAATTTCTGGGAACCAATGTAAATGAAATTACTAGTTAAGAAATGCAAACCATTTTTTTAATGAAATAAAATCTTAAATATTGATAAAATTCTTCCTTCATCTTTCTCGTAAATTTCTACGGAAAAATATTGCTTATTACAAGAGTCCAAACTAAAAATATTATGTGTATGTGTTATACAACAAGTCAGCCGTTAGTTTATCAGATTTATTACAAATATGTATTTGGAAGGCAATCTGCCAAAAATGAATATCAGAAATGGAAAATAAAAGTTTATTTTTTGAACTAATCACAGCAATTACCTACAATAAAAGTTAACTTCAAAAACAGCAAATAATAAGATGTTATATAGTGGATTCCTCTAATTTCTGTTATATCTGGTTAGAGAATTGAAATTGCTACCCATTTTAATTCTATTCATAATTTAGAAGTACAAAATTTGTGTAAAAATTTAAAATTAGACAGTGCTATGAAATTCTAAAGCTGTTAAAACACGTCTGATGTTAGAATGCCATGTACATATTTTGGATACAAAAGGGAGGAACTAGTGTCGCTAAATTAATTTAGTAATTTTTATGCTTGAAGTCAAAAATAAATTGCTGAAGATTAATTAAATTAAGAAAATAATTTAAATTAAAATCATAAAAGGTGACTTTTATAAATTTATGAAATTTTTAAAAATGAATACAAACTTTTGATAAAATCTATATTGTTGGAACTAAGGGGAAAAACCGTGAGATTCGTGCAAAATTAGTGGCATGCATCTCCACAATTAGGAATTCAAGAAGATATTAACTTACTAAACTCTTTGCGGTTATATGTCTATTCTTAATCACCAAATGTTTTTTATCGTATGTCTATTCGTAAACGATTTTTAATCGTATGTCTATGTTCAACACTAAAGTTTTTACGGCTCGAGTTGTACGTCTGTTGTCGAGTACCGTAGTGTATATCACACTAAGTCTGCAAACTTTGAAGATGAATAAATTCGAAATAACATTTTACAATTTCTACTAACGTGAAATTATGTATTTTTGCTTCATAATTAATATTTAAAAAATAAATTGGAAAAAGAAAGTTACAGGAAGAAGTGTACAATAAAACTCAAAGTAGTAAGTATGAATTTGATTTTCACTATTTGAGCATAGATATAGAAAGTGGAAAATTCTTTTGGAAATATTTATTCTAGTGATTCTTGAAGTACCAAGAAAGTGGAATTTCGACTGACAGGGAAACAGAAAAAGAGTGAGAATAGTAAAAATTTATTAATCCAGCCACCATGACACCTATATATAAACATAATATGATCATAAATGTTTAATGGAATGAATTCAAAGAAAGCTAATATATAGCAGGAAGACATTTTTAACCGCATACCTGATTATTCCGAGTTTGTATAGATTGCAATTAATTACTATCCCGAGGAAACTCGGGAGAAACAAAATTTGTCAATATGATTTGTTTTATCATGGTTTTACTCGGTCTGGGGGAAATGAAAGGAAATATTCAGCTTTGATTGGCAGCTTACCAAGTTTTGTTAGTTTCACGTTTCTTTTGGCAGGATTGCGCACGTGTGTTCCCTATTGTATAGTATAGGTCAGCTTATGAATTAGAAATGTACAAAGAAGGATAGTTACGTTGAAAAAGGTAAAATAATGGCGATGATACAAGATATCGAAAGCGATGAGTTTTCAGATAGTTTTCCTGCTACTGAAAAAAAATATATATAAAAAATCCAAAGAGACAGTGCTCTCTGAGCTCCCGTAAAAGAGATTCCAGAGTTAAACCAGTACGAAAAGAGACTAGATACCAGTGTAGGTAATGTCAAGTATCACTTTGTGTTTTTTCTTATTTCAAAAACTATCATACAAAGACTAATATGAAACTTTTTTTCATTCGTTCGAAATAACTCTGGATAGTAAACGAATGTTAAAACTAAATGTTTTTACATCCATAAAAATTAAAAATTTTACTTAAAACCTATACATTTTCTTTTGTTTCGTTTACTTGTGTTTTCTAATAAAATAAAAAATTGTGATGATTTTTTGCAATCTTTTTTAATGTGTTCAGGAAGCGGTTTAAAAATTGAAATTTCTTCCCAAAAAACATTCAAGACATTTGGTATTCATTTATTCTTTTTATATGTTATCAGGCCAACGAAGAAAAGAGGGAAATGCACGAATTGCAAAGTAGCAATCGACGAATTCTTTTTAACCTGCTTCCCGCTCATGTCGCGACACATTTCTTGGACAATCAATTTAAAAATAACATGGTAAGTTATATTTACTCGATTACTTTCATCACATAAAAAATGAAAAAAAGGCTTTGTTTCTGAATATTTCTGTATTTTCAAGGACCTCTACAATCAAAGCTACTCCAAAGTTGGTGTGGTATTTGCATCGATTCCAAATTTTCATGAATTTTACATGGAACTGGATGGAAATAACCAAGGGATGGAATGCTTGCGCCTTCTAAATGAAATAATTGCCGACTTTGATGAAGTTAGTTTGTTTACGTTAATTACGTTTAATTTAATCTCAAGTAATATATAAAAACTCAACGAATGTATTATATATGAATTTCAAGTAATATATAAAAACTCAATTAATGTATTATATATCAATTTCAAGTAATATATAAAAACTCAACTAATATATTATATATAGATTTCAAGTTATGTATAAAAACTCAACTAATGTATTATATATCGATTTCAAGTTATATATAAAAACTCAACGAATGTATTATATGTGAATTTCAAGTAATATATAAAAGCTCAATTAATGTATTATATATAGATTTCTATTTATAAATAAAAACTTAACTAATGTATTATATATAGATTTCAAGTTATATATAAAAACTCAACTATTGTATTATATATCAATACCAAGTGATACATAAAAACTCAACTAATATATTATATATCAACTTCAAGTAAAATATAAAAACTCAACTGATGTATTTTTATTAGCTTTTGGACGATGAAAGATTTAAAGCCATAGATAAGATTAAGACAGTTGGTAGTACATATATGGCTGCTATTGGTCTAATGCCTGAATACAGAATTATTGTAAGTAATACTCTTTCAACTTTTTGCATTTTTAATTCTTAGTTGACAATATTTATAGATAATTTAAAGGATCATATATTTTGAAAGTATTTTTTTTAAAACTTATGATACAATCGTGAAAACAATTTATCAGTAACGAGTGCACATCAAAAATAAGAGTTAAAAGTATTTACAGAGTCGCAGATCTAAAATTTTGCATATTTCTTTCACGCAGTACTAAAAATTATGGTCGACTTATGAATTTGGAAATTTTACAAATTATCTTTCCTTTGTTAATTTAGCGAGAAATATTTCTGTCTTTAATATAGTTAGTTCGTTAAAAGTTCGTAAAGCAAGTTCTAAAATTTCAATTTGTTTCGTAAATTTTCACTTAACATTTTCCCCCTTAATCGGCAATTTTCTTGAAACATTTGGAAGTAATAAGTCTCAATTTCAAATACTGGGGAAAGTTATGAAATTTTCCGGGCTCGATTTCGAAAAATGTTTTCAAAAACATATTGATTATTACAAACGAAAATAATAATAATAATGCTTTGAAGTAATATGATTCCTAACACAGGTATGACGAACCAATGGCACGCGACACAAAATTTTGGGCCCGTCTCCAATCAAAATGGTTTACATGTGACTTTATTTGATAAATTGAACTTTTCCCAATTCGATTGGTTGGAAATTGAAGAATTTCAAAGGAAACTGATTGATTTCCCCTCTAGATCAATATGGATTTAAAATTATTCAAACGAGGGAAAAGTTGGAATGGGTTGAAACAGAAAGATTACTAAGCAATATAAGTAAAAATGCCAGTAACGAAATTTTGGAAATATGGAATTCAATTCCAGACATATTTAAATGTCATTCTATTTTAACAATATTTTCATCTACCTATACCTAAGAGTCATTATTTTTAGAGATGATTCACATTGAAGACTTGCTGAGAAACCGTTTGGTAGATGATTCAAGTTCAGCATGCATTTTGATCTTACAATCCTAATACAAGTTACATGTCATCTAATCTGCAACAACAGAAGTCATACTAATTTTATTTTGATTTGAATTATACTTATAACTAAAACATCTACAACTATGCAGTGCAAATTATATTTTTTGGTAGTAAATAAACAGTTGCCTTATTACAACTGACAGTATTTAGTTTTATCTTTCCAATAATCATAAGTCAAAATTATTTGACGACACGTCTATACCTCCTTAAGCATTAATTTAGAAAAAATGGAACGTTACTCCATAAAAGTTTAAAAGTTCACCACACCTATCCTAGCGAGTGTATAGTCTGAAGAAATATTGAATGCTGGTCTTATATGATATACTCTAGAAAATTGTGAGAAAAGCAGTAGTCCAGCTTTCACACTGAAATGCGACAAAACATCAAAACTTTCAAATAAGAACACGTACTTTTTTTTGTTTCATGGAAGCTTGATCCTTACAGTAAAAAAACTTAAAACCGAGTTGAAACAATAGTTTTAGCAATAAAAACGACAGTGTTTGGCAAAGTTGAAAGAATGAAAACAACTATTATGAAAGACAAAAATCAATAAAATAAAAGTAAATTGAACCTTTTTGTTTTCACTAAATTTTGAATTGCCCGTTTTAACACTCGATAGTTTTTGCATGTGGCAGATGATGGATTGTACTGAATGCATTTACCATAGAAGAAATGTTTGTTGAATCTCAAATTAGTGTAGACGCATGTTGTAGATTTGATTCAGGTATCCATCCCTACAGCCGAAAATCCTTTAGATTGATATAGAGGAGAATGGCGAAGATAATTCTGCCACTTACTGAAAAATGTTTGTCGGAATGTCACACTGCAGGTGGCAGATGATGAAATGTACTGAATGCATTTCCCATATGAAGAGATATTTATTGAATCACAAATAGGTGTATACGCATTTTGCAGATTTGATTTATGTATCCCCACAGCCGAAATTCCATTAGAATGAGATCGGGGAGAATGGCAAAAATAATTCTGTCATTTATCATTAAAAAATGTTTGTTGGAATATCACACATGTGCGGTAGTACAATCTAGCATTCACACGACATTAAACAGAATATTTTATTAATGTGAATCGGAAATGACATGAATGGTCTACACTGTTTCACAATGAGCACATGTTACCCGTCATATTCGTTCACTTCGGACAGTAATTTCTTGAAACAAAGTGATGGGCAAGCATGAAGATTTTTGTTATTCCGCACTGCATAATGACTTTTGTTTCATATAACAGAAGTGCGACCACATCGTGGAGATTTGAACCTATACAGCGTGTATGCAGTTCTTCGAATTAACGTTACCATTTAATAAGAAATGTGTCTCAACTATCTATAGCATGCTCAAATGTCAGCTGTTATCGGCATCATACCGAATGAAGAATTCAATTGTAAAGTACATCTGTAAATGGTGATAATCTGCTTGTACCATCTGAATGCACTGACTTCAAATCCTATAGGAAACGAGTACGGAAATTCTAAACATCCATCAAAACATTTTAGATTTTATTAGCATAATTGATAGTTATTTATATGTACAGCATCAGCCATATTTAACACTTAATTGATCATTATATAAGATTTGAGACTAGAGATATTTTTAAAAAACTTTTTTCAGGAAATAAATTGAATTTTATTAACTTCGGTATTAGTGTTCATTTTTTAAAAGTTTGGAATTTCAGCATTTATATTTGCATGACATTTTATCTTTTAAAAGAATATATTGATAACTGATGTTTTAAAATTTTTATATAATCTTTTTTAGAAAGATACCGAATTATATCTATTTAAAAAGGGTATAATCGTGATATTTGTTTTGTATTGTTTTTAGGATGATAATCGTGAATCAGCTGTTGAGTATATGAGTATCCTGGCAGAAATGGTTTTTGCATTTAAAGACAAATTAGCTGACATCAATGAAAATTCATATAACAACTTTTTTCTGAGAATTGGTAAATATAATGCTATGCTATTTTTTCTCTCTTCACGATTTCTTTTGAAATATTGTTCTATTTATTTAAATAACATTTTTATGAGGTATATGTTTGTAAATATAAATCATCCTTCCTTTATAAAAAGTAAATACTACATTATGTTGAGGTATCCGACGGAAAAGTTTTGAAAAATTGGATTTTTTAGAAACTCTTTATTGTTTTTAGATGCATTGTTAATAAAAAATACTATAAATACAAAAACAATTATTTGACAACATAATATATTTTGAGAAAGGGGAAATTTTGTAATAAATGTTAATGAAATTTAACCAAAACGGTAAACATTATACACAAAATTGTAACGCAACAATCTTATTTTTCTTTGTATACAAGCTATAGAATACAACGATAAATGAAATGAACCAAAATCTAAGAAAAAATATTGAGATTCAAAGTAATTATGGGTAGAAATATGCCCATATAAACATTTTTTGCATAAATTTTCAATTTAATTTTTCTAAAAACACCTCTAAATGAAAAAGTATTTCACCAACAATAAAACTTTTGGTTCATTTCATTGCCCATATTATTTGAATACACGCTGAAATTTTTTTGTAAATACCTCTATTAGTTATAGAAATATGCTAACGGTGGAGAATTTTTATAGATATTAAAGTTTTGAGAAAATTGAAACTAAAGACAAATTTTAGTGGAAAAAGTATGTGATCCTGTAAAGATATTTCAGGCCTTCCTTTTCTTAGAAAAGATAAACTGTTGTGGGAAGAGAAAAATCTAAACTACAAGAAATAATAAGAATTTTTTTAAAAAATCGCCAATGTGGTCGATAATTAAAAAAAAAATGAAGTATTACCATGTATATTTGCATCACCGAGGATACCAATTTGAGTTCCATTAATGTAAATATTTCTTGTAGGTTTAAATATTGGTCCAGTTGTAGCCGGAGTTATTGGAGCCAGTAAGCCACAGTATGACATTTGGGGGAATACAGTAAATGTTGCAAGTAGAATGGATAGCACTGGCCTTCCAAATCACATACAGGTAACGGTATATTTTTGTTTTAATTGAAGTTTAATTTATAATGCGTGAAAGTCAAGTTGATAATCCAAATTTTTTTCTGGATTTTCTTATGTTGCTGTATCAGTTTGTGTGTATACCATCCGAAAAATTGTTATTGTGTAAAGACAATGAATTTGCTTACTGAATTAAAAATCTATGTTATATATATATAGAAACACCTCGGTTTTTATTCTTTAGTTTTCTTGTTCAGATCATGAAATTTTTTGTTAATATTTTCCAATAAATTATTATTTTTAGCAGTACCATTCTTTGCTGACTAATTGCATTGATTATGTAACCTCATATATGAAACACAGTATCTATTCGCATACCGTAGAAATTATATCTTAATAGAAGAAATTGTAATTTTTTTCCCTTCAAAGTAAAATGTTTTAGTTTTGAGCAGAAGTATAATGATTGCATATATTGTGTCTAGGCATTTTGCATGAATGTTAACAATAAACCGAACCTAAACGTGCACGGGATTTAAGAGTTTTATTTTCGTGCTGTGTTTTGAAATATCTAAAGAGGATACAAGCCTGATGTTAATGATTCTATTTTATTTTGTTAACTTGTTGGTTCTACATCTAAATTTATCTCCAAGTAAATGGTATGAGAAGTTAAATTAATCATATATCAAGAACCCATAGCAGAATAGAGTACTAAGGGATAATTCTACATATCCAATCAACTGATTACACTGGTTTTTTTTCACAATTTATGCAGTTAGTTCATTATATTTGTTATAAAGTAATTATGTCGAATGACATAGATAGCTTAAGTCCTCAGTAATGCGGCAGACTTCATTGGTGAAACTTGCATGAATTGAAATATGTGGAAAGAAATAAATATTTCGAACTCAAATTGTAAACTTTCTTTTTTTAGGTGACTGAAGAAGTCTACAACCTTTTAAAGGATACTTACGTGTTTCAATGCAGAGGAATTGTCAAAGTAAAGGGAAAAGGAGATATGACTACGTATTTCCTCATCCGAAGAAAAGAGCCCCATGAAATTCAAAAGAATGAACCAACTATCTGTAAAGAAGAGAAGAATGAAATTTGCCAAAATGGTCAAAAAGAAGTTTGTCTCAATGGTGTGAGTTCAACACAGTCTTCTGCATCTAAAACAAATAACGAAAATACAAATGCCAATCGAATCAGGAAAACTCATCTTTACCACTCGGAGCCAGTCAATGAAATTCATTCGACTAGTAGTCCAAGATTACCATCAATGCAACTGCCACCTTGGCAACCTCGTTGCCATCAAAGAAGCTTCTCGAGTGATAAAGAATCTGACTTGTATGACCAGCCCAAACCAATTATTGGTAATGCCCCAACCAAATCCTATTCGCAATCCCGTCCACGTTTCAATAATAATCATGCCAATGCCAATAATAAAAACAATACAAAAAGTTGCAGTTCACCGGCCGAATCAAAGGATGACTTACAAGATAAATTACAAAAACTCAATACTGGGTCTAGTTTATACACAAATAAAGTCTATAGACCATCCAAAATGTATACGCATCCTAGGGCTCATTCTGTAAATAAATCTCCTGCTGTGCTTACACCACCCGAAGAAATGTTCAATTTTCCAGCAGTAAACTCGGCAAACCATGCAGAATCAAGTTCTGCAGTACCAAATGATACAAGCTTTGGTATTAATAACAGTAATGACAGTCTCTTAGGACAGGAACAAAATAATTATGTCGACTCATCTTCATTAAATCGTTCTTCAACTTCATCCTGTGACAGCTATAATCGTACAGATTTTTCGCGAACAGATGCAGATGCACCTTCTCCAGCATTGTATGACTATACATGTAATGGATCTAATGTTGAATGGATTTATCCCGCAGATAATATTCGAAATGATTCTTTAGGTCGAGAAACAGAAGAAAATTCTTACTCTAACAATTTGACTGATAATAAACAGGCACTTCCTGAGGTTGGTTTGTCTCCTTCTCATCACAATGGTAAAAGTATAGCTAATGGTGTTGATGCAAAAAAAGTTAAAAATAGACAAGACGAGAATGAAACGGTGTTGAATTCTAGTTTCGACGGTAACTTTTCAAATAAAGCTGACAAAATTGAAAATTCTCACGACAGGGAGAAGTCAGAACGAAAACAAATATCTATTAATAACAAAGGTCGTAAGCCAAATCTGGATTTTAATTCTTATACAAATGGCTCGACGAATTCTGCTCCTTTTTCATCAGATATTGAGGAACAACTTACCCAGCAAGGTAAATCATATTCAAATGGAGTAAATGACCCTGAAAATGAGTCTTTAACGCATGTAAGTGTTGGCGTTAAAGTTAAAAGTAAGTCAAATGAAACACTTCCAGAGTCTTTGCAGAATATCCAGACAATGAATTCATCCAATGAACTACCATCTGACAGAAATATTCTTAAGGTTCATGATTCATTACTTTGTTCAGAAAAAAACCATAAACATGCTGACAATAATAATTCGTTTAAAAATAATTCATCTAAAAATCTACTTGCAAAAGAAAAAAGTGACTATTTAGACTATTTTGATATGAAGTCTTCTAGTTTTCCCAGCTCTTCAGATTCTTCACCTAAATCTTCTAAGAAAAACGAATCTGAGATATGTACTAAGAAATTGTCTAAAAATAGTTTAAATAGTCGGCAAGCTATTAATAATAATTCACGTTTATCTTCCGCAACACATAAAAACCACAAAGACTTGGCCTATGAAGAAACTATGCCAATTTTACAAGAAGATATGAATATAGTACCACGAGCGTCAGTCGAACTCACAGACAGTGATGAAAGCGATGACGAGAAGTCTGCTGAAATACCTCTGATGGATGATTATTGTACTGATGATCCTGCTTTGGAAAATGCATCTTTATTAAATGAACATGGTCTTACCGATGCTGAAGGAGCTTTGAGTGATTTAAATTCAATTATCAACGATCCAAATCCTGGAGATGGAGATATGGATGATACTAGCATATCTTCAAGAGCTAGCAGTAGAATGTTTGATAGTGATCAACTGCTAAGTGTTGATAGTTTGAATGTTATGTATGACTCAGAATATGATAATTATAGGCCGGGAATGGTCAGTGATGAAGATATATTTCACCATGAACGTGCTAGTGATCCTGATTTGGATTACTTAGAGGATCCGAATGTAGAAAACATCAGAGTTTTATCAAATAATATAACAAGAAACTTCGGACTACCTTCAAAATATGAAAAGGAAGATAGTGAAATAGGCTGACATGTGTTACGTTATTCTTATTACTTTGTCTTTCATATATATATACATATATGTCTTTAAACACCTTATAGTGCAATAACTATTAAGTGATGAAAATGTTTTTGAAAGCAAGCAGGCATTACTCACAAGCGCACGATAAAAGAATATAGCATTGGCATTAATGTTCAATTAGTGTTCAGCACTAGTAGTGCTTGCCTCTCAAATGCTAAATTACTATAGAAAGCTTATAAAAAAGTAATTAAAAAAACAAACATCAGTTTCGAGTAACTAGTTAGTGTGACTTAGGAATTCATATTTCAACACATAAAAAGTCCCTAACTTAAAATTTATTTTAGAAAAATAATGAAATGTGTTTTCATTACTTATTTCACTGTGGGTAATGTCTATAGAAAAGGAAAGTGCCTCTGACACAACAGGTTGCTTATTGAAGCATGAAACAGATTTTCAGAACGAGAACATTTTTTTAAAGATTTTGCATTGTTGAAACTGATTAAAATGGAGGTAGAATATCAGATTTCATGTTAAATTTAAGCTAAAATATATATATTCTTAGTGACATGTTTAAATTTTCTTAAAAGAACAAGAAAGTAATTTATGTATTGTCATTGCATCGTTTATATAACAAACAAAATTATATACTGTAAAAATAACCCTTAAATTTTTGTTTTGAAAAGAGCGTTGTTCTCAGGGCAATTCTATTAATATGTAGCAAAATAAATGCTCTCATATTTATGGTTCTACCTACAGAATATAATTTATACATAATTAGTTAAAATTATGGTGTTTTAATTTTTGTTTATTATTGCAATTCATTGTTTTCCCTAGTTGTTAAGGTATAATGGTCCATTCTAATAAAATGAGTCATTGATTTTCAAAATTAGTTTTTCTGCAAAATCATTTTTATATAATATAAGTATTCTTTTATTCACATGCGTGATCAAAATTGAAATAGTTTGATATGCAATGTCATTTAAAACACACTGATTTTTTAAGGAGAGGAATAAAATTTCCGTTGAGGATTTTGAGCTTTCATTGCTAAACTCAGTGCGTACATTCTCATCACTTATAAAAGTCTGCAGTGATATTTAATGTTAAAATTATTTGGAGTTAGATTCTTCTTGTAATTGTAAGTATTTGACTCCCTTTTCCAACATGTTTCATCCTGAAAGCTAGAGATTAATTACAGTTTGTTCTTCAATTATAAATTTGTCACTCACTCTCTCTTTATGTATTACAGAAACTATGTGATTATTTTTTGTAGTTGTCATAGATGGGGATAATAAAATTACATAAAAGGCAAGAAGATATTTTGCCTTTAAATTTTCCTGGCCATAAGGATGTCATAAATAAAAGAATCTCTGTTATTTTGACTTCACTTATCAAATATATAATTTTTTGTATTCGTGAATTATGCCAAAAAATCCCATTGTGTATGTATCACTGTGATATGCCTGTTTATGTGTGTTTACTTTTAAAAATTTAGACATTAAAATTTTAATCTTAATCTGTATGCATTGCCAAAGTGCCATCTAACTATATAGGTATGTAAATTACATTGCAAGGCACTGTTCCTGTTTCTTGTAGATATATCATCAGAATTGCACTTTTCTTAATCTTTTTTTAAATTTGTTTGTGCGACTCAATTTTAGAATTTTGGCACTTCCATCCGTCCTATGTGTACACTATTTTAACTACTCAAACAAACTTTTCCATTTAAAGTTTGTCTTTGAATTTCTAAGTTTTGTATAAATATTAATTGCACTTATGTTTATGCAATAATATCTGCATGTGATGCCTGTATACTTCACTGTTCAAAATTGCTTGTTGTATTAGATGTACAAAAGTTCCTTTAAATACTTATCTGCTGTTCCAGAAGTTCTCAATATTTAAGTGTTAAGTAAAATTACTCCATATTCGCATGGTATTAAGCTGCACTGTGGTTTTTGACACTTCAATGTATTACTTTTCAGAGTTTTATGTGTCACACATTTAAGCATTGATGTTAACTATTTATTTATTCAAGGTGTAAAATATTGTGCAAAGTAAAAATATTGTAGAAAAACTAAAATACATGGCACAGATATTTAGTTGTGATCAAAATATAGTTACTTGTAATATACCATAAGTGTGGAGTTTCGATGCATAGCTATTATTCTTTTATCACACAGGTGACAATTTATAAGCAAATAATCTGTCAATAAAAAAGCTACTTAATTTGTATCAGCATTTTGTCCAGTTAAAATAAAGTTTCCTAAGATTTCGTTACAAAAAATTTTCATGTTTTTGGTTACTATCTGGAAATGAAATCATCAAATATTCTGAAAAACTACTAAATGATATTCATTATTATAGTTGTTGCATATAAGTTTCTTATGAAGACTTTCTGTGAATAATATTTTTTAATAAAAAAATAGATATTTTGCATAGAAAATATGTTAAATTTCTCTGTCCTATTGGTTGTGCCTTACAATTTCTTTTACCGCAGAGAATAAACATTTGTAGTTTTTATTCAACAATGACAAACTTTTCCTTCAAAAGCTTTGGTATAAATATTTAATTTTTAGCATGATTTTGCCTACTTGGGCTTTTCGAATTAAATTGGCAAAAATAAGAGAACAAAATTTGATTTTAAAGTTATTTATGTGAACTTTCTTTGATTTACACATTTCTTGTTCCAAATGCTTCGATTGGTACAGATTCTGTGTCAGAAATCTTTTGTAGATTTCACTTTTCTTTTTCAACACTTCATCTATGTGAATTGTATCATTTTTGTATGTTTTGTATAAATGTTTTACCATCTTACTTGTTCATAAATTATATTTTGCTATTTATCTATGAATGGTTTTCTTTATAGATATATTATCTGTTTTATGATTTATGCACAATGAGGATGAAAATGTAAGATTTCGTGTAATTGTATATTATAATAAAAAATGCGAAACTAGAAGCTAAAAGCAGCGATGATTGAAATTGCTTTCTAGGAAACTAAATCAATTCTTAGATGTCTTTAAAATTTAGGTTCTAAGTTATTGGTGTTATTTCTTAATATATATATAATGCATGATAAGTGTTTTCATCTATATTGATATTATAGGTATTTCTTGGGAAATGAGAATGTAACAGAGTATAGAAAAACTGTTGATAGAAATTGAAGTATAGTTATTAGGATGTGGACGTTAGCTTACAGAAAATCTCTAAAATGATGGAGTTTATGTGTACAAATATATAGCATTGAAAATATTTCATGTAGTTGAAATTAGGCCATTTCTATTGCTGCATATATGAGCCTTCTGCACAAGTTCCAATGGAAGGTAATTCTAAAACAACGATCTGCAGTTTTGTGGTATAATTATGCGTATGCATTAAATATATAGTATTCAATATTTTTTTATAAATGAGTGAGATGTAGGAAGCTGTAAAAAAATATTTGTATTTAAATTTAAAAAGCTGTTGTGTGAAAATTTTGAAAAAAAATATTCTATTCTATTGTTGTGTTTTTAATTGTTTAACCAAATTTAACATATTTACTTCTTTAAGGTTAAGTTTCATATTAGTTGCCTTAAAAGAAAAGAAAAGAAAATTGCAATCATTTATTTGGTCATGTTCATAAATTTTACAGCACTTCTTTTCTGTGTGTTATTAATGAAGCACAAGATGTGGCAGAAGTGCCTTCAGAGCATATTTTATTTTCACAAAATAGCTTATATTTACATTAGATGTGTTAAATGTACATAAAAACAGATAGGATACACTAAGTAAATTCGAATTTGAAATTCAGAGTTTTTATACATTTTTAAATAGCATGATACATAAAATAAATACATTTAATACATAAAATATATGAAAATGTTACTAAGTAGAAAAAAGTTATAAAAGAATTCTAAAATTGCATCAGAAATTTTATTTTATGGATGATTAAATACTATTCTGTTAATAAATTGATTATTATGTTATCAAAATCTGAGAATCTCTATTCTGTAAATTTAATTTATCATTATGTTATCAAAATCCAAGAATCTTTAAGAATAATGAAGGAAGTAAACTTTTTTGAGAACTTCAGGTTGTAAAAGATTTTCAAAAATGTTTCCCTCTATTGATTAATATATTTTTTATAAAATCTAATGTATTAATACAAAATTTACAGTTTTATCTGTGTTTATTGCTAATTATTTTGATTAAAAAATATGTCTTGTAGAAACTGAGTTCTGCCATGAAATTTATTATGCTATCACAAATTCTGAAGCTAAGAAAATGTGTAAAAAATAAGTACTTTTGAAAAAAATATAAATCATATAAATAAAGAATTTTGTATAAATGTAGGTAAT
Organism: Argiope trifasciata; assembly: GCA_026543055.1. Lineage (NCBI taxonomy): Eukaryota > Metazoa > Arthropoda > Arachnida > Araneae > Araneidae > Argiope > Argiope trifasciata. Next base: position 665,576 of record JAPMOQ010053333.1, on the reverse strand, counting down.
GAGTTCCATTTCCTACCATGAAGGTAATTTGTGTTATAAAATTGGATTTCTGAAATTTTTGAAAACGAAGTGGTGCTCAATGTGAAAGAATTGTTCAGAACCGTCTTTAAATTTTCTTATTAACCTTATTCATGGTTTATAATTTCAGTATTTTAGCTTTTGTTTTGCACAGTTTATGAAATTTTCATTTAAAACTCTTTAATAAATCTTAAGGATTTGTTAATTTCTATTAGAGTTAGGCTAAAGAGAATATGACTTTCTGTTCAGCATCTATGGAGTAATGTCGATATATTTATGCTCACTCTATACATATAATATTGTAAAGCCATTTCTCGTTATTAATGTTTCCCTGTTAATGAACATTTGATAATCAATATTTTGTTGTTAATGTTATGCTGGCATGCCTTACTTGTATTTTGGCTTGTGAAAACCAAATAAAACTGCGATTTCAACAAGTCTCTTATATCTGTCTTGTCACATGTGTCCTTCAAATGTCATTAAATACACTTCATGGAACTGTGATGGCATATAAAATAAAAAGCATGAGGGCTGAGAAAACGGCAGTAAATGGCAGTGTCACAAGCCATGCTAATATGATACTTCTGAACAGCTTTAGATCCACATCTTTTGTGCTCTTAGTTCGAGCAACACCCACAAATACCACAGAACCAACTTTACAATGAGTTGTGCTGATAGGCAAGCCTATCTTTGATGCCATTAAAACAGTTGTTGCTGTTCCAATTTCAATTGTAAAGCCACTGCAACAGAAAAAAAGTTAAATATTCACATTCTTTTAAAAGGATCTAAATCCCTGAGTATATGGGGCACTATATTGTGCGATATTACATGATACTGAACAATATTTAAAAATCATTCGCATTCTTTTAAAAGATTCTAACCGCTTATCATTGCCATCCTGAGTAGCAAAGTTGCACTATATTGTGCGATATTATACGATATTTAACAATATTCCACAATATTAAACAATATTGTGGATATGGATCAATGTTATATATAATATACAATATTTGTGTGCTACTAGGGATGTAAAATATATATAAGAAAATAAATACTTTAGCAGATATATATTTATTATTAAACAATATCGCGAATATTGATCAGTGTTATACAGAGTGTTTCATAAATGATGGGAGTAACTTTAAGAGGTGATAGTACACATCAAGACGAGTAATAGTAAATAGGAAATCAAGTGCTCCAAACGTCTTCCGAAGGAGATAGGCGCCATCAAAGTTTAGGGTCCTAAATTTCAAATGGTGATAAAAAACGGAAAAATGGATCGATTCACTTGCGGTTTTCGCTAAAATCATTCTTTAAATTAGTATTTTCTTTAAAAAAGTTTTAAAGACAAAGTTAAAAAATGCTGATAGAGGGCGCTCTAGACTTTGGAGTACCGAACAACTACTTTTTACCAGTATTTTTTTTTTAAAATTTTGTTAAATGTTTACTAAAGCTTAGATTTTAACTTTAATTTTGAGCTTAAAATTGAAACCATCGGGAGCGGTTAAGTGACGCAAATTTAATCGCGTTCAGGGGGTTAAATTTTAAAAGCTTGTACCTCATGAGAAAAATAATAAATGATGAAGCAAACTTTAATAAGTGATAGTACAACACCAAATCAAACAACATTCATCAAAGAAATCATAGTCGTAATTTTAACCTGAAGGTGATAGAGGGCGCTAAAGGAAACAAAGAACATTTACGTTATAAAAAAAAGAACATATATAAGAACATAAGTTCTTTAGCAGATATATAGTTATTATTGGCACGTTTCCATATAACACTTCTTTATTTATCCTCTGTAAATTGCTAACTTTAATTATTATGACTTCATACCCTTCTATAATATTAAATCCAGGCCATTTTTCACATTTCGCAAGCTTTCAACTTTAATACTCAGCTGTTTTCAAGTAAAATATCGAATTCAAATTTGTCATGGAAATCGAATTTTTCAGTTATCAATGCAAAAAAAGGTTTTTCTTTCCCAAACAGATGATTTAAATCCATTAAAATAAATTGGAATGCCTTGCCCTTTGCATTTATGTAGTAAATAGTACTCAAAATTATTACAGAATTATGTTATATATATA
>JAPMOQ010053333.1:633411-663068 GCA_026543055.1 Argiope trifasciata | reverse complement strand
ACTTCTGTTTCGTTTAAATAACTCTTTGAATATAGTATTGTAGATTTATTTCATTATTTGGTTCTTATTCATTTACATTTCATTATTTGGTTCTTATTCATTTACCTTTAATTTTGTGAACTTTTGCGTGTAATTCTGAAGTGAGTTTTAATTTCGATTTCGACCTAGTTGGTTTCATTTTAATTTTGTTGATCAAGAAATGGATTTTGATTGTTTTAATAATTTTATGATTGTATATATATATATATATATATAAACAAAATAAGCAAAAAGAAACACAACCGAGTCAAAACTACAACCAATAGAAAGAGAATCTGGCCTGAAAACTTCTTCAAGGGTCACTCCTAGGTAAGGATTTAAATTAAGGGATTTTTTCTGTGAGAGGCATCGGACAATGTCCAAAAGTACAGACCCTTCGTGACCCGAAAATTAAGGCAAAAAGGACAATTTAAACAGCAGAAAAAACAAAAACAAAGCAAAACTTTAAAAACATAACCAAATGAAACAAAAATATTTCAAATAAAACTGTATAAGAATAGTCAACCAAAATTAAAAAGAACAACCCAATTAATTAATTAAGAAAACAAAAAGAGAAAGAACATACCAGCTACAGGAAAAGAAATCTCACCATATCACCGAACTGCCATTCCAATTATAATACAGTGTAAATAAAGATAAATGTATGTTTAAATTTTTGTTGACTCAGTAAAACGGTTTTAATTATTTTAATGCTTTTATGGTTGTGTGTGTATACATATATATCTACAGGGTGATCAGCGAATAAGCCCTGATTTCAAAATTAAATATATCTACAAAAAAGATCGATAGAATTGTGCTGTAAACTGTACGTTTATTAGCAAAACTGTAAAAATAGGGTTACAAAAGTTAGGAAATTTAGTTACAAAAATCGTTAACAAGTGGCGCTCTCAGCTGAAAACTCTTTCTCTGAAAGGAGTCTTGAAAAAAAACAATAAAGTAATGCGGTCTTTGCAATCAAAATAGAATTTTTTCAAAATGTTCACCGTTCGAAACAATGAGGTGGCGTAATCGAACAAAGAAATTTGACATCACGACTTGCAATGTCACAACGGAAATGGAATCACATGCAACACCAATCAAAGATTCAAGCTCAACTAGATTGGAGAGATTGTTTTTATAGACTTTTGTCTTTCAATGCTCCCCACAGAAAGAAGTCACAAGGAGTCATATCGGGAGTCATTTTTCAATTTTAAAGTCACAGTGAAAGCTTCTATGGGCATTGTGATTAAAGCGCATCTGTTAACGATTTTCGTAACTCAATTTTCTAAACTTTTGTACAGCATTTTTACAGTTTTGCTAATAAACGTACAGTTAACCGCATGATTCTATCGATCTTTTTTGTAGAGATATTTAATTTTGAAATCAGGGCTTATTCGCTGATCACCCTGTATATATACATATATAGTTTTTACATAAGCTCCGGAGTAACGTCAAACATATGATCAATGAGAAAAGTTATATGTGTGCGTTTTAATAAGTTATTCTGTTTCGTTCCGAACTCTGTTAAAAAAAAATCAAAGCAAAACGCTTGCTGATGATTTATCCGATTTTCTGCGCATTTAGCAAAGTATACTCAACGACCACTAATCGCTTATCGGACTTTTATAAAAATGATTTATACGATAAAAATCGGAGAGCGTTCTGTGCCTAAAGAGATTTAAAACATTTTTCACAAAGTACTTCCCAGATTTCTAAACGAAACTGAAATATTAAAAAAAATGAAAACGTATTTATAAAGCTGTTATTTCAATGATTAAAAAAATAAAGCAAAGCAATTTTCTTCCAGTGAATATCGGTAATAGTTAACCCTTAACGAGGAGTGAGGTCAGAGAGAACACATTTCATTTGCACTCAAATAAAATGTTCTAATGCATGTATTAGTATGAAAAACAGCCAATATATTGTGCAGATATTTTCTCGATATTTAGATATGTTTTTCAAAATATATTATCATTGAAAAAGTCAATACGCTGGAACATACATTTTTTTCTCAAATGACACGTTACAATAAATAATATTCTTGAAAAATATTACTTTATACTTTTTGTATCATATTTAATTTTCCAGTTTATAAAGGTACACAGAAAACAATATAATGTAAAATTCAACAATTATGTGAAAAATATGTAATGAAATAATGCAACATACTTCCCGGAAATATATTTTGTCATATGATTGAATTTTTTTTAATTGTCATAAGATTCTGTGCAAATTGCATTTAGTGGAGCATTTTCACCATAAATGTCGAACAGCAACTGATGTAATCTGCTGATGTTGTGAAATAATGTAACATACTTCCCGCAAATGTATTTTGTCATATGACTGAATTGTTTTAATTGCCATACCAAACTCTGCAAATTGCATTCAGTGGAGCATTTTCACCATAAATGTCGAACAGCAATTGAAGTACTTTTGCTGATGTTGTGAAATAATGTAGCATACATCCCACAAATGCAGTTTGCTAGACATAACGCTTAACATATTTTCTAATCTAAAAAAAGTTTGTATATAAAATATTAACCTGTTATCTCTAATTTTCCCTATTTATTTGCTGGCAATCAGTATTACTAATACCATTTATTAAAAATGGGTTGGATCAGGTTTATTCAGAACATATTTTTGCCTTTTTCACATCAAAAAGCATGAGGACTTTTCCTTACTATTAAAAATTGAATAAAGAATTACTTTTTTCATTCCTTCATAAACATTCAGAATATCGAAAAACATCGTTGATATCTTTATTGCTGATAGGATTATCAGTAAAATCAGAAATTTCATATTATAGGCATCACGATGAATAGTCTGTCATCTTCAAATAAACAATATAACACAAATATGTATGCTTGTGATCTTTAAACCGTTCAGTGGCATAACATGAGAATCAAAATTGCATCACTTGAAATAAGAAAACTAACTTTTTATATCATTGTAACTACAGACGACTGCTTTTGTGCAGACCTTCAAAAAATGTCTGATCACTTCTTACTGTTCGCAATCTATAAAAACTAAATTCAAGCAAAATATGTCATTCGACTTGGAAGTATATTTTCTTCAAAACCTTGCAAAGTGAATTTACATAAGGGGGCGTATACATATTTATATTTGCATAATTTTAATATTTGTTAAATTCACATAAGCGGCCCTATACATATTTAGATTTGCATGATCCTACTATCTGTCATCTATAATACCAAATTTGAAAAAACCAACTCTTTACGTCATTGTAACTACCAAAGAATGCTTTTGTGCAGACCGTCAAAAAATGTCTGATCACTTCTTTCTATTCGCAATGTATAAAAACTAAATTCAAGAAACATATGCCATTCAACTTGGAAATGTGTTCTCTTTAAAACTGTGCAAATGGAATTCACATAAGGTGACTTATACATATTTAGATTTGCATAATTTTAATATTTGTTGAATTCACATTAGGGTCCGTATACATATTCAGATTTGCATTATTTCAATATTTCCTGAATTCACATAAGGGGTCGTATACATATTTATATTCGCATTATTTTAATATTTGTTGAATTCTAATATGAGACCGTATACATGTTTAGTTTTGCATAATTTTAATATCCGCCAACTATAATACTAAATTTGTTGTTTTTTAAATTATTTGAATAATTAGAAATTTCCAGATTCAAAATTGTAGGCAAGTCAGCCCAAAATAATCGGTGATGTATAAGAAAAATAATTAAAGGCTATTTCAATATATGTTAATGTAGCTAATAAGGCATAATTAATACATATTTTCATTTAAAAATTCACTTCAGTCTTTAAAATGGTGACATTGCTGTAAGAGAGATTAATGTCTTTTTTTAAAGGTAATGGTTAAGAGTGCTGAAAACTAACTATAAGCTACTAAATATGATTTCGATATAATTGCTTTTATTCACACATTTATTTACAGATAAATGAATGTAAGTTCATTTTAAACCATATGTGTCGAGAATGCTATTTATCCAAAATATTGGTTTTCAGCAAGTGATGTTAATAAAACAAGCTTAAAAACCAGTTTATGGTGCAAATAAAAATGAAAGGAAGTCATTTATTTCCTGAAACATTTCTTTATAAATAAAGTATAAATGGCATAATATTGTTGATTTACGGTTTCACGTTTGTATTAAATTGTACCTCAAACTATTTTACTATATTTAATCTCTTTTAATAAGAACAAATATTAAATAATAACAATTAATATACTGAAAATTCTTTTAAACTTTTGTTTTATTTAAAAAAAAATACCTTGTCAAAGTCTATTAACATTACCTTTATATTTTATTCGATAATGTCTTATTCATTCATGCTTTTAATATTGCATAAATTCGTACTTGTAGAATTTACTTCGTAGAATTTGTTAAAACATTTTTATTGAAAAAAATCTTTAATAATCATTTCTAAAATCGTAATCAGCTCCCATTTGTCTTAAAATTCGCATGAAATGTAAGCAGTGTAGAATAGCAGAGTACATATATTGATTTTTTCCCTCGCCTCTACATTTGAAAAAGAAATATGTATGAATCTAAAACAGGCTGAAAAACCGTCTTTGTTTCCTGTTTCATTTTAGCGGTTTTTTTTATTAATTCTTGACAGAGAATCCTTTTATTAAGTTGAAACACACCCCTAAGAAAGCGAAAATTGTGGTATTCTCTTTACGGATTTTAGTATACATCTTTAAAATTATTTGATAGAATCGGATAAAAATTTGGAATAATATGTTTTAAGTATTGTTCTTCAGACAATTTTGTAATTTTCTTTTTAAAGATTCTTAACTTATGAATGTAAGAATAAAAATTCATTGAAACAGTCCTCAAAGAAAGCGAAAATTGTGCTATTCACTTTATGGATTTCGCTATGCATCTTAAAAATTATTTGATAGAATCGGAGAAAAATTCGGAATAATATGTTTTAAGTATTGGTCTTTAGATAGGACTTAAAATCTTTTTCCTTTTCTTTTTAAAGATTCTTAACTTATGAATGTAAACATAAAAATTATTTGAAAACTCCCCAAAGAAAGCAAAAATTGTGTTATTCTCTTTTTAGATTTTGCTATACATCTTAAAGATTACTAGATAGAATCGTATAAAAATTCGGAATAATATGTTTTAAGTATTGTTCTTTAGATAGGCACGTTTTTGTGATTTTATTTTCAAAGAGTTTTAACTCATGAATGTAAGAATAAATATAAAATATATATTTTATATTTCTAATACGATAACACTTACGCCTTTTTAATGAGTGTTTTAAAGTAAAATAAAAATTATTGTCTAAGATTCATTATATTATAAAATATCCTGGAAAAAACCAAAACTCGAATTTCACATCTTTATTTGAAAATTTTAATTCTTTATGATTCATAGATGTTTATTCAAAACTAAAAAAAGGTTATACGTGTTTCATCTACGTGTATTCGAAAATGTGAACTTTCGCTATTTGAAAAATTGAGTTTATGTAAACTTAATAATGAAGAGGATCCCTTGTATATAAAAGAATTTCATACACTTATGGTGAACATGTTTTGTGCAGTAACAATTTTATTGGGCTATAATAAATTTCGGAATAACGAAAAATGTCTAGATATCATTTTGATATACTGCGCTTATAATATGAAACTTAAGTACTTAACCCTCATTTTAATTAGATAAAATAGTAATGTACCAATTCAAATTTTTTCCACATACTCTAACAGAGTTTTCTAGTAATAGCCATAGCCTTATGACAGATTATCTATTAACTGCTAAAACATTTCAAAAACTAAAGAATAGATGTTATGAAAGGCCCATTATATTTTTATTATTCTTTTGCCGTCCTAAAACTTTTTATTTCGCTAAAATCCAATAGTACTTTAACCCTGAACTGGAGATGTGCGGTCTGTGAGACCTCTAGCGAGGGACTTTCGGTCACCACTATTCTATTTTTAGTTTAATTGAATAGACTAACCAAATCGCTTTCAGTTTTTTGAACTTCAATATTTGTGCACTTCTTCAACCGGTGTCAGCATATACTTTAAAAAATAATTCAGTTATTTCTTTGCGCTCGGTCTCTAAGACCACACCCCTCTGTAAGTGTTCCAGAGATTAACAAGGCTTAGAATATAGCTCTAAAACTTAGGCCTCGAAATGTCATCCAATTTACTGACCCTAATTTGAAGCAGTGCTCCAGACACTTTTAAATGAAGCAGAAAGTGGTTTTAGTGATAAGGATAATTGTACAGAAAAGTTTTTCGATTAAAGTTCGCTTTCAACTGATTATGACATGTATTTTCAAACAGAATTAATTTTTCTAGTGATAATGAATTCTGAAGAATTAATAAAATATATTAATATACCAAGGGAAATATAAACAGAATTTATAAGTTGATTTTTATACTAGTTCTTAACTGTATGTTTGAAATGCCTTAGAAAACCGTGCTATGAAAGTCACACAAGCCGATAAAAAAAAGGACCAATTTTACACATTATAATTTTTTTAACTTTTCATAAAATTGTTGAATTTTGAATTATATATATTTTTTCTAAATACCTTTATATTCTGGAAAACTGAATATGATTTAAAAAGTAAAAAGTAATATTTTTTTACAAGAATATTAGTTATAGTAACATGCAGTTTTAGAAGAAAATGTATGTTCCAGCACATTTACTTTTTCCAATGATAACATATTTTGCAATTTTCTGAAACATATCTATATATCGAGAAAAATATCTGCAAACTATATTGGCAGTTTTTCATACTAATACATTCATTAGAAAATTTAATTTGAGTGTAAATGAAATGTGGTCTCGTAGACCACACCTCCCCAGTTAAGTTCAGAAATTTCACCTATCCAGCTGAGGGTTAACCTCTTAATCGGCAAAGTGAATGGAAAATAATCTGCAATGAAGGAAAAAGACAGATCCCTCTCCCTCAAAAAGAACCCATAGCTAAACTATCAGCACCATCTAATGAAATGTCATTTTATTCAAATCATGGTCTCGATTCCATAGCGACTCCTTTACTTTGTTTATTAAAATATTTCAAACAGAAACGTTGTTCATAGTTGTTGCTTCTGAATACAAATAAGTTAACATAAAATTAGAAGAAGAATATGAATAAGTTTAGAAGAGTAATATAAATAAGTTTGGAAGAATGATATAAATAAGTTTGGAAGAATGATATAAATAAGTTTGCATAAGTTTAGAAGAATAATATACACAAGTTTAGAAGAATAATATATATATATATATATATATATAAGTTTATATAAGTTCTGAAGAATAATACAAATAAGATTATTGAAAATTAAATGAAAGCATGACACAACGTTTTGAATGAGGATAACAGAATTTTCTATCATATGAGCGTTCTGTTTGAAATCAACATAAGGACTATTTTTGGACGGTGTTTGCATCGAAATGCGGGCAAAAGGTGAGGAAGACACCTGAGCTGGCTGTTTATCTCCAAACTTCCGCACCTCAATAAGGGGCGGATGTTTGACCAAAGATGTCAGAATTAGTGTCTGTACACATACACCAGACATGCATACACAACTGAATTTTAGTGGAATCAAGATTCAAATGCACAACAGCACAGAGATTTTTCTACAAGGCCACCGCGGTCCATTCATGATCTTTGAATAAAAGTCGTAAATTTGTGAAAATAGCAAAGTCCCTTTACAAAACATTACAAGATAAAGCATATCGTCACTTTGAAATTAAATTTTCACCCTGACACAAGATTTTTCAAATCTATTAATTTATTTTAAGGTTGAAATGTCTCATTTTCTTTTCTTAAACTGAAATATATTTAAAAGAATGATATTTTAGAGCATGCAAAGAATGAAAGAAAATATACAAATGCCAAATGCTCAAAATATTCAGCACAATGATTATGTTTCAAATATCGTTGATATTATGGAATAAATTCCTGATACAAAAATATAAAAGGAAATTAATGATATATGTTTAGAAGAATAATACAAATAAGTTTAGAAGAATAACACAAATAAGTTTATATAAGTTTAGAAGAATAATACATATAATTTTATATCAGTTTAGAAAAAGAATACAAATTTTACATAAGTTTTAAAAGAATAATACAAATAAGTTTATATTTTAGAAGAATTATACAAATAAGTTTATATAAGTTTAGAAGAAGAATACATATAAGTTTAGAATAATAATACAAATAAGTTTATATAAGTTTAGAAGAAGAATACATATAAGTTTAGAATAATAATACAAATAAGTTTATATAAGTTTAGAAAAATAATACGAGGTATAATAGCAAGCTAGATAGTTACCAAACAAAATATTTAGAATTTCACTTATGAAAAATAAAGTCTTACAGGCGTTTGTGCGCTTGCAATTTTTTAAAAGCGTTTTTTATTTATATATTGAAAACAACACATACCTTGTTGGCGTTATTTTAGTTAGATCTTGACCCATTGTTTGAATGACTTTCCGACCCATAATCCATAATCCAGCGCTAATGCCTATTCCACCATATACCAGAAGCCAAGCAGGTGTTTCTCCGTCAGGGTTATTAGAATAGATTAACCATAGGCTGACAAGAGGAGCTATAGCATTACTGAAAAATTAAATGATTTCATTACAGTACTTATTTGACTAAAAACGTTGTTAAATAACTTTATTTGCGAGACAAGCTTAGATAAGACACAATGAGCTATAGCATTACTGAAAAATTAAATTATTTTATTTCAATACTTACCTGACTTAAAATATTAATTTAAATTACTTTATTTACAAAGCAAGAGGTGCTATAGCATTACTGAAAAATTAAATGACTTTATCACAATACTTACTTGACTTAAAATATTAATTTAAATAACTTTATTAACAAGACAAGCTAAGACAAGACAAGACGAGGTATAGCATTACAGAAAAATTAAATGACTTTATTACAATACTTAGTTGACTTAATATTTTAAGTTAAATTACTTTATTTACAAGACAAGAGGGACTATAGCATTACTGAAAAGTTTAATGACGTCATTATAATACTTACTTGACTTAAAACATTAAGTTAAATGGCTTTATTTACCATACAAGATGAGACAAGAGGAGCTGTAGTATAACTGAAAAATTAAATGTCTTTATTGCAATACTTACTTGACATAAAATATTAAATTATTTATTTACAAGACAAGCTAAGACAAGAGGAACTATAGCATTACTGAAAAATTAAACGACTTCATTAAATACTCACTTAAAATTTTAATTTAAATAACTTTATTCACAAGATAAGGCAAGGCGAGCTACAGCATTACTGAAAAATTAAATGATTTCATTCCAATACTTACTTGACTTAAAATATAAAGTTAAATGGTTTTATTCTGTATCTGAAGATTTAAAAATTTAGAAATAAATTTACTTTACCTCACATCATTGCCTCCATGAGCAAAGGATCCAAAAATTGCAGTCATGACTTGGAGATTCTTGAAAAGGACTGAAACCTCGGGACGATTATCATCGGTTGTCTAAGGGACAAAAAGGATTTGATCAAAACAATTTCAAACTAAAAAATGCTGATCAGCGTAGCGATTAGGTTTTATGACGGTTAGTGTAAAGGGTTGCTTTGAAAATTACAATAAATTAAGGCATACATATACACTTGAAAATTTCGAAAATCGTTCAAATTATCGCTTTTTTTATTGCTTCAAAATGTTCTCGGATTCTTTAGCTTTCAAATGATGCCAAAATTCCAATATGCGGAATATTTCTTGAGTTGTAAGGATTTTTCAGGAGGAACTTTCACTAAAAACTCTAATTTCGTTTTTTTTTTTTTTTTTAACTTATTTTAGAAAGAATGAAATTTCCCACTATGTTACTTCCTTTAAACAATCATAACTCAACAAAAAAAAGAACCAAATACAATTATTTATGTATCAAAATAATCTGTATGAAACAGTGGATGTTTTGCGCTTCAATCAAGGTTATATGTACAGAAATAAATTTTTGATTGCTATTTAAAAGTTAAAATGACAGAAAAAATCTCGCTTTTTCTATTCATCGTTGATGAAAAAATTGTAAAAAAAAACTGTATATTTTTATAATTTGATTGAGGCAGACAACATGAAAACTAATATTTGGCACAATTCCAAACTAGAATTGTGTCCTTGTACAAAATAGAATTTAAAATATCATGTTTCAAATAATATGCTACTTAGCTCACTAAATAATAATTAATTAATAAAAAAATTAGTGTTACCTGGTATTATCTCAGTGAAATTATTTTAAATATATATTAATGACCTCCTAAGAAAAAATGCATCACACCCTAAGAAAATATATAGAATCGTTTGAAATAATTGAATGAAAATATATTAAGCCTAACCTCGTTAGCATGGGAAAAATTCCGGAAGCTTACTCATTTCGCGCTAAGGAAATGAAATGATTGTTTGGCTGGAAAGTTAGTTTTTAATCAATAATTAAAAATTCATAAAAGGGGATCCCAGGTTCATATTCCTGACCTCCAAGGTATGCATATGCCAAATTTGGTAGCTGTAGGTCGGATGGTCTGATCTGTAAAGCTCCAAAACTCTCTCTCTCTCACACACACACATAAGTTTAGATTTGTATGTACAGTTGGTAAGTTTTCGAACAAGTTTAGAGCCATATTTTATTTGTTGTATTTTAATAATCCAACATTAAAACGGTTTACTTCTCTATTGATCCGTCGTATATTTTTACTTAGTTTAGCATATATAACATCACAAAGCTGTTGACCTTACTTCAACAGAAGGTCACATGTGCGATTACATTGATAGGACCATTGCAGGCATAGGTGTAACTACAGTCTTTGACAAGCTTCATATTTTTCAATTTTAAAAAAGACCTAAAAATCAAATTAAAAAGAAAAGAGTCTTATACTTACATCTATATCTTCATCAGGAGAGATAGGACTTTCTAAAGCTCGCTCGTTTTGTTCTCGCGTAGTATCCGCTGTAAAATAAACGCGTTTGAACTAAGCACTTCTTTATAAATTGCAGTAAAATTTGAGCCACCTTACGCCAAAAAATAAATAATATTGGAGTTCAGAATAAACAGATTTATATGATTGTACACTGGTGTTTACCGCTGAAGCGTTTACTTCAAAAAGATGTTGTTCTAACCTGGGGAAATTTAGATGCATTATCAAGCGTTAAAAAAACTCCTTGTTCATTTGGTGCCAAAAGAACGCTAGAACTAAGATGTTCAATCTTAGGAAGACTTTCTAAAGCTTTCTCGTTTTGTTCTCGCGTAGCATCCGCTGTAAAATGGATTTGAAAGCACTTCTTTATAAATTGCAGTAAAATTTGTGCCATATTAAGCCAAAAACATTAAAAAAATAATATTGGAGTTATGAAAGAACAGATTTATGTGATTGTATACTGGTGTTTACCGTTGAAGGGTTTGTTGCAAAAAGGATGAAGCTCCAACTTGGGGATATTTAGAGTTGCATGCACTAACACGCGTTAAAAAACTCCTTGTTCATTTGATGCCGAAAGAACCCGAGAATTAAGATATTTAATATTAGTGGGAGTATCTAAAGCTTTCTCGCTGGAGAAATTTAGATGCACTATCACGTGTTAAAAAAATCCTGGCTCATTTGGTGTCAAAAGATGCTAGAACTAAAATGTCCAATCTTAGTTTTCGGGTTACTCAAGGAATGAAGTTTTCTATCTCATTGAAATTTATAAATTTTAGTCGTTTTTTACGGCTTTCTGAAAACTTGAATAATTTGAGCTACCTCCTTTTTGCATTAAACCTTCAATTAACAGTATTTTTTCTAGTTTTAAGGATTTTGTTTTCTAAAAGAATGGAGCTTTGAGGTATTTCATTGATATTTAACATTAGTCACATGACTGACTCACCGACCCGTCTCGAAGGAACACGGATATAAAACTAAATGATCGGACCGTCGTTACAGCAACATTCGTGGGAACTGCTGTTGAGTCCCGAGGGTCATTACCGGCTACAGTACTATCTTTCGCAAAGGAAACATTAGATGTGTACACTACTCACATTCAGCTTAATCGGCTTAGCACGAAAGCATTAATAGGTTCTAGGTGTAGTTATTTATTTATTTCTTTACAGATGCAAGTATCAAACCATCTGTAAATGTATTTTGATACTAAACTAATTGATTGTGTTTAATAAAGATATATGAAGACAGTTTTATTTCTCAGAAAACAGTATCTTGAATTTTTTTTCACTATATTTCCCTTCTATTGTATTTTTAACACTATAAATAGAGTTAAAAATACAAAAAAATTTCAAAACTTCTATTTTTAAGAATGCATTTTTAGCAAAAAAAAAATGATGTTATGAATGTACAGAAACATTCAGAATTTGCTTGTTTTATTTATAGACAGCCAACTGAAAGCTAGATAATGTTGACTACAGATTCGGAAACATGAAACTGTTCAAGGTATAGTTTTATTTAATTTTTATTATTATTATTATTCTTTTGCAGATGCAAGTATCAGACCATCTGACAATGTATTTTGATACGAAACTAATTGATTGTGTTTGATAGTGATATATGAAGGCAGTTTTATTTCCCAGGAAACAGTTTCTTGATTTTTTTTTTAACTTTATAATGCTAAAAATACAAAAAATTTCTATTCGTAAGAATGCATTTTTAACAACAAAAAAAAAAATGCTGTTATGAAAGTACAGAAACATTCAGAATTCGCCTGTTTTATATATAGACAGCCAACTGAAAGCTAAATAATGTTGACTACAGATTCGGAAGCATGAAACTGTTCTAGGTGTAGTTTTATTTATTCATTATTTCTTTTTATTTACTTGTTATTTCTTTTTATTTACTTGTTATTTCTTTTTATTTACTTGTTATTTCTTTTTATTTACTTGTTATTTCTTTTTATTTATGTATTATTTCTTTTTATTTACTTATTATTTCGTTTTATTATTCTTGTGCAGATGCAAGTATCAGACCATCTGGAAATATATTTTGATACGAAACTAATTGATTGTGTTTGATATATTGCATGCATTGCGTTTGATAGTGATACATGAAGGCAGTTCTATTTCTCAGAAAACAGTTTCTTGTAAATTTTTTTATGGATAACTAAGAAATATGAAATTAAACTCGGCATTTTTGTTAAATAAATGTAAGTTTTTTTTTTTACTTTATAGTACCAGGATGATAAAAATATCAAAAATTATATTCATTAGAATATGTTTTTAACGGAAAAAACTATTATGAATGTAGAAGAACATTCAGAATTTGCTTGTTTTACTCATAGGTAGTTGTTTGAGAGCCAGGCGGCATTGGCGAATATGAAAGTACATTCTCGTGTTTAATTTACTAATTATTTTCTTGAAACATTTTACAATAAGATCGAGTAATATTTGTCACTTTTTTCTAACTTTAGATGTGTAATAATTAAGTCGCCGTCAAAATTATATCAGTTTGCTAAAGTAAGTGATTGTCCATTGACGATAACAACTTTCATTTTAAAATGGTGATTTTGTTCAAACAAACTGTATTTCTTATGCCCATTTCTGTCTTTTTTTATCATTTAGGTATATGATAAAGTTTTATGATTTTTTCAGAACTTTTTAAGTATGAACTATTAGTTTATTGCAAAGTAAAGTTAATTATAATACAAAATGGATAATTTTATTACATGTTATGACCATATGCGAAATTATATTTACACGAAAAATACGGCTATAATACAAAAATGATAATTTTATTCTACTTTATAACTATATGAAAAATTATATTCACGTGAAGAATGCCCTATAATATAAAAAAGGATAATTTTATTCTACTTTTTAACCACATGTGAAATTATATTTATGTGAAGAATACCTCTATAATACATAAAGGATATAGCTATAATACAAAAAGAAAAATTTTATTCTACTTATAATTATATGCGAAATTATATTTGCATGAAGAATACAAAACAAATATAGCTATAATACAAAAAGACAATTTTATTCTACTTTATAACAATATGCGAAATTATATTTACGTGAAGAATGCCCTATAATATAAAAAAGGACAATTTTATTCTACTTTTTAACCACATGTGAAATTATATTTATGTGAAAAATACCTCTATAATACATAAAGGATATAGCTATAATACAAAAAGGACAATTTTATTCTACTTTATAATTATATGCGAAATTATATTTGCATGAAGAATACAAAACAAATATAGCTATAATACAAAAAGACAATTTTATTCTACTTTATAACTATATGCGAAATTATATTTACGGGAAGAATTCTGTACACTTTATAAATCAGAAAATTACCTTTGTTTCTTTCATTGGGCACTACTTTCAGACGGATAAATAGGGCGACGGCAATAGCGATCACTGCAGCAATCAACACTGCTACCCACGACGGAATCCTGTCCAGTGCCAGCACTGAAAAAAAAAAAGAAATGCTTATTCCTTTCTTCATTATATAATTACAGAATAATTATAACTCATTATGATGCAGAATAAGGCTACAAAACGTTGTTTCATATATTTTCTCTGTTAATCATTGGTAAAAGTGTAGTTTAGTGTGCCTCTTGCTACGCCAAGGATGCCAATTCGCCAATGAAGATGGTAATTTAGTTTAGTTTATTTATATTAACGTCCCGTTGTAAAGCAACGCCAGGACTATTTTGGGTCAGATTTCGTCATTTTGAACCAGAGTCAGCTGAAGAGGACGGCCCTTGAGCTGGCACCCCCCTCTCCACACCACACCAGTGGAAGGACGTTTGGCCTAACAGATGTAACGCGCAACATACCCCCTTACACGACGGTTCTTTGGTGGAATCAGACCACAGATGAACTAGAGTTAACCACTAAAGATATTTTGCTAGAACTTTATATATAAACTCTGTTTACTATTTTCAATCTAGTACTGTAACTTGATATTTACAATACGTCGGCATCAATCATTGCTTAATTTGTTTAACTATTTTAGTCTTCGAATTCAATAACTTGTTGTATTGATATTAAATATCATTATAAAGTAATTGTTCTATAATAACAATTGCTGTTTAATTTTGATTCAATGGTATCAAATTTATAAGGAAAGAAAATAGTGATATCTTTTTACACATATATAGATATTCAGTAATAAACCGAGAAGATAAAAGGCACTTCGTAATAAGATTGGCTGAAACCTGGTTGGTTGAACGTAATAGCGTTGTTAAGAATTCAGTGAACCACGTGATCTTCCTGGGCGGAGCTATCCGCCAATAATGTAAACATAATGTGGTCTCACTGTTACTGCTTGTTTATATATATATTTTTTCAAGTGAAAGCGAACTTGAAACTCGGATGGTGGGGAGTGTGACCTTGGCTCTCTCTCTTCCGAAATAAACCATAAAACAGTTTTCTAGACCCACTATACTCTGGAGTAACCTTGTGCCTTTAATTGTTATGTCATCAAATAAACCCCAGAAAAGACAACCTGTGTCTTCAAGTTATTTCACCAACGAACAATTTTCACTATCACGTCAATTATTGCTGTATCTAGAAAAGCAACAAGAATTAATTTTAATCTTGATAAACTTACTTTAAGCACTTAACCGCTTCCTTTACACATTTTTTTGAAAAAATTGCAAAAAATTATCACATTTTTAAAATGTTATAATAAACACAAGGAAATTAACAAAACAACATATGTAGAATTTAAGTGGATTTTTAATTTTTTAAGGGCGTAAAAGCATTTATTTTTAATATTAGGTTACTATCCCGAATTATCTCGGGGGAAGGAAAAAAAAGTTAAATATTAGTCATTGTGTGTGAGTTTTTGAAACAAGGGACAATACAAAATGATACTTGACATTCTGTACACTGGTATCTGGTCTCTTTTCTTGCTGGGTGACCTCTGGAATCTCTTTTACGGGATCTCAAAGTACACTGTTTTGTTGGTTTTGATTTTTTTTTTTATAGAATCAGTAATCACTATCTGAAAAATTATCACTTTCGCTATCTTGCATCATCGCCATTATTTTACTTTTTCTAAAAGCAACTATCATTTTCCATACACTACTACTCCACAAGAAGACGTATACTATACAATAAGGAAAACACGTGACCAGTCTGGACAAAGACTACGAAACCAAAAAACTTGGCAAACTGCCAATCAAAGCTTACAATTTCTTTTCATTTTCTCCAAGCCGACTAAAACCATGATGAAAAAATATTACGATAAATTCTGCTTCGCCCGAAATTACTCGAGATATTACTAACTGCAATATATACAAACCCGAGATAACTCGGGATAATCAGGCAAGCGGTTAACTTATATTAAGGTGAAAAGTGTGTATCATCAAACAATAATTCTAAAGATACTTACTCAAATAATTAAATTAATGTAGAACTTTTTAAATAAAGATCTTTCAGTAAGCAACCTTTTTCAATACCGATCCTGCTTGCTATAATTTATTTATGCATTCAGAATATTTAGCAAAGGTTTCAGCAAATGCATTTAACTGTTTATATCTCATTTAGAAGGGGTGTGATATATAAAAGAAAAATTTTGGTTGATGCAATTTTTCAATCCTTAATACGTTTTGCATCGAAAATAATGAATAATTTCGTGATCACTCAATTCCAAGTTAAACTGCTAATTGATATTTCTGGGAGGAACTTTAATTTCCTGGATCCCGTTTTTCGTTTCTTTGGTTTAGTTTAGTATATTAACGTCCCGTTGTAAAGTAACACGAGGGCTATTTGGTGACGGACCTCTTCATTTTGAACCACCACCAGATGACAAAGGCGACACCTGAACTGGCGCCCCCCTCTCCACACCACACCAGCTGGAGGATGTTTGGCTTGACATTTAAAATGTAAGAGATCCCCTCACACGACGGTTCTTCGGTGGAATTGAGTCTCGAACCTGATATCCTCCGGTTCCGAGGCCTTACCACCAGGCCACAGCTGCGCATATGTGTATTCAGAATATTTAGCAAAGGTTTCAGCAAATGCTTTTAACTTTTTATATCCTATTCAGAAAAGCTGCGATGTAGAAAAGGAAGATTTTGGTTGATGCAATTTGCTAATACTTAATGCGTTTTGCATCGAAAAGAACGAATTATTTCGTGATCACTGAATTCCAAGTTAAACTGGTGACTGATATTTCTGCGAGGAAAAGGGTAATCTAAAGGAAAAGGATAAGGGTCATTCTGAAAGGAAAAGGAAAATTTAAAACTTCGAAATTCTCTATCGCTCTTTAATTTTAAGAATTCAATTTTTCATGAGTTTATTGGCACAGAAATCTGAATTTTAATTTCGTGGTCCCTTTTTCCATTTCTTCTGAACTCTTGGTCACGTATGTTGTTATTTCTAATGACACTTGTCGTTGATAAGCCCTCTAACTGAAGAACCATTGCGATTTAATCCCAATTTTTGGGGTCTCTTGTTTCTTCAGATGCGCCATCTAAGGCCTAGAGTACGGATTAGCTACTTCATGCTTCACATTCGTTTGCACAACCCCTTTTTACAGAGGGGCACATTCACACTACTCACAGGTAGAACACAGAATAAAAACTTTGCCTGAACCGGGACTCAAACCCGGGACACCCAGAACCCTAGGAAGACACGCTACCCCTAAGCCAGGAAGCCGGCACTCATGTTTTGTCTTCCTCATATCTGTGCATGGTCACGGTGACTGGCTTCATAATCGGAAGGTTTCAGGTTCAAGACCCGGTTCCACTAAAGAACCGTCGAGAAAGGGGAGAGGGTATCATGCACATTAAATCCATGGGGACCAAGCGTAATTTTCTCGGGCATGGTGCAGAAATTTGGATACCGGGTTTCAGCTCAGGTGCCGTCCTCGTCCTCTGATCATGATTCAAAATGACGAGATCCGACCCAAAATAGCCCTCGTGTTCCTTTACATCGTGATGTTAGTATAAGTAATATAACTAAACTAAAACCTCTTATCTGTGCTACATAACCATTAAAATTGCATTCATCGCCTGCTAATCATT
This sequence comes from Argiope trifasciata, assembly GCA_026543055.1. Lineage (NCBI taxonomy): Eukaryota > Metazoa > Arthropoda > Arachnida > Araneae > Araneidae > Argiope > Argiope trifasciata. Next base: position 645,064 of record JAPMOQ010053333.1, on the reverse strand, counting down.
CTTCTAATGATTTTACTGACTTATTCTATTGCATCATTCTTTACTATTGTTGATTACTGTTACTTTACTCAATAGCTATCCAATAAAACTGTCTCATAATGATCTGGGAAGGGGTCAGACTTCCCTGTTTTTTCTCAAATCCCCTTTAAATTACTTGCCTGATTACCCCAAGTTATTTCGGGCTCGTATATATTGCAGTTAATTATTATCCCGAGAAAACTCGGTCGAAGCAGAATTTGTCAGTACGACTTGTTTGATCACATTTTTACTCGGCCTGGAAAAAATGAAAGAAAATATTCAGCTTTGATCGGCAGTTTGCCAAGTTTTGTTGTTTTTTTGTGGTTCTTTTGACTGAACTGATCACGTGTTTTCTCTATTGTATAATATACTTCTGCTTGTGAATTAGCATTGTATAAAGAAAGATAGTTGCTTTGAAAAAAAAAAGTAAAACAATGGCTAGGATGCAAGATAGCGAAAGCGATGATTTGTTAGACAGTGATTCCTGCTACTGAAAATAAAATCCAACGAGACAGTGAATTCTGTGCTCCCGTAAAAGAGATTCCAGACTTAACCAGTAGGAAAAGAGACCAGATGCCAGTATACAGAATGTCAAGTATCACTTTCTGTTGTTCCTTGTTTCAAAAACTCTCACACAAGGACTAATATTTAGCTTTTTTTCATTCACCCGAGATAACTCGGGATAATAATACGGGATTTAGATCGGGAAAAAATGAAATTTTGCAAATAAGTAACATTGATAACTAAATAAAGAAAGATTGATGTTCAAAAATAAAGGAATAAAAGAATTTTTATTTATTCTCACAGCTGTATGCTTATATAAAAGAATTTTAGAACAGCACACAACATTTCAGAATGAATGATGGATACATTTCGAATGATGCTGACTTTCGAGGTCTCGTGATTAGTTGCATGGTCATAAGTGGGATCTTTGAGATACCCACATAGTCAAAAGTCACGAGGATTCAGATCTGGATTCGTGTTGGTCAGGCACGTGGGAAAATTTAACAGGTAATATGTTCTTCAGGAAATTAAGCTTGAATCATGTTCTTTACATTTCTTGTCGTACGACAAGTTGCATTCACACTGTGGTCGCCAAACAAAATCTTTAACCCTTAATTGAGGAATTGCTGTCTGTGAGAGCACTAGCGATGGATTTTCAGTCACTCGTATTCTATTTTTAGCCCAGTTGAAGGGATTGCCCTCTGCAGCTTCCTGTTTTGTGAATTTCAATACACGTGCACTTTTTCAACCGGTTTCGGCGGATGCTTTTGAATATAATTCAGTTACTCCTTTGAGCGCGGTGTGTAAGACCGCATCCCCCTGTTAGTGACCCAGCGATAAACAAGGCTTAGCAGATGGTGCTAAAACTGATGCCTCAAAATATCCAATTTACTGATTCTATTATGAAACAGGGCTCCAGATACTTTTAAATGAAGCAGAAAATGATTTTAGGGATGAGGATAAATGTGCAAATGAGTTTTTCGATGAAATTTCGCATTTAACTGATCCTGATACGTATGTTCAAACATAATTAATTTGTCTAGAGATAATTATTTTGAAAAAATTAAAAAATATATTAATATACCGATAGAAATATACACAGAATTTATAAGTTGAATTTTATACTAGTTCTTAACCTATATGTTTAAAATGCTCTAGAAAACCGAGCTCTGAAAGTCACATAAAATGATAGAAAAAAAGGTCAATTTTATCTATTATCAATTTCAATATATTGATTTAATATAATATTTAAAAAATTTCATATAATTGTTGAATTTTACATTATACTGTTTTCTATACCTTCATATACTGGAAATATAAATCCGATTTAAAAAGTATAAAATAACATGTTTGTTCAAGAATATTATTTATTGTAACAAGTGATTTGAGAAGAAATTTTACGTTTCAACGCATTTACTTTTTTCAGAGAAAAGATTTCTTCAAACTTGTGCAGTGTGCCTTTTACTCTATTTGTGGAAATGGGTCCTTTTAATATGATTCCACCCGCTGGTTTAACACAGAGCACTTTGGAAACATTGCTCGCATTGTGATAAAAAAGTTTTACTTTCAATTTATGTTTTCTTATTCATGGGCAAGTTCACCGCGGACAAATGATTTCGCCGAACCATATGTACCCCTCTTATAGCGACATTAAATGAGCTACTCATTAACATATGGGCAGTACAGTGGAATCAATTGGCAAAATTTAAGGTGTACGTACACACCTGAAGCTTCGAAAATCGCTCAAAATATCGAATATTCTTTTTATTGCTTCTAAATGTTCTCTGATCCAAGATGTTGTCAGTTTTCAGAATATTTCTTGAGTTATGAGGATTTTTCTGAAGGAACTTTCTCTAAAAACTCTAGTTTCGGATTTTTTAAATTCACTTTATGAATAATTATATTTTCCCACCATGTTTTCTCATTCAAACAATCACAACTCAACAAAACACTAAATAATACAATTATTTATACATCAAAATAATCTGTATGAAACAGTGGATTTTTTGTGCCTTAATCAGTTATATTTATAGGAATAAATTTTTTATAGCTATTTAAAAGTTAAAATTGCAGAAAAAATTTGATTTTTCTATTTATCGTTGATGAAAAATTTTTAAAAACCCATATTTTTTTATAATTTGATTGATACAAATAACATGAAGATTAATATTAGGCATCATGTTCAACTAGAATTTTGTGTCTGTACAAATTAGAATTTAAGATATCAAGTTTCAAAAAATGTGGTAATTAGCTCATTAAATATTAATTAATTAAATAACAATTAACGCATTTTGGTTTTTCTCACTGAAATGAGTTTAAAGATTTATTAATGACCACTGTGAAAAAATTGGATTTTTAAAGTTAACATTTTAAAAAAATATTCTAGTGTGTACATATACTTAAATCAATTGAGGCTATTTTAATGTTTATTTATATAGGAATTCGTGACATCATTCTTGCTATTTTATAATTGAAAAATTCCAATTTTTAGATTCCGTTTATCACTTAGTAATGACTGCTCAATAGAAGATCTTAGCTTTCTTTATAAGTCTTGCATTATTTAGGAAATATACAAAATATAGGTCTAATTATCTTAAATATACAAAATATGGGTTGGGTTTATACGGAAGGAATTTTATAAAATTTTTGTCAAAAATTTATAATTTATTTCTGGTTTTGCGGTAATCCTTAACTGGCGATATGTGGTTTGTGAAACCGTGAGCGATGGACTTTCGGTCACCCCTATTCTATTTGTAGCTCTACTGGAGAGATTGATCCTGTAGCTTCTTGTCTTGTGGCCTTGAATATATGCGTATTTTTTCAGTTGGTTTCGGAGGATGCTTTTTGAAAGAATTCAGTTATTTCTTCCGGCGTGATCTCTAAGACCACATCACCCTGTTAACGTCCCAGTCATAAACAAGGCTTAGTAGACTTCACTAGAGGCTCGAAATATCATCCAATTCACTGATCCTATTATGAAGTAGTGTTTCAGATACTTTCACGTTAAAAAACACCATATATTAAAAAAAATATTAAAAATATGAAGACTAATATTAGGCATAATTCTCGCTATAATTGTGTGACTGTACAAATTAGAACCTAAGATATCATGTTTCAGAAAATTTACTAGTTAGATCATTAAATATTAATTAATTAATAAATAATAAGATTAGTATGGTTTTTTCTTACTGAAATGAGTTTACACGTATATTAGTGACCTATTGTGAAAAAAATTAGATATTTAAAGTTAATTTTTTTTTAATCTTCTAATTTGTACCTACAGCTAAAAAAACACCAAAGGAAACTTTGGCCTCATTTCTTAAGTAACAAATATATGAAGTTTCTTCCGAATCCGTTCTGTAGAAACGTAACTGCGAGTCTCTGATTGAATACCGTAGAATTAATTTTAACTATTTTGTATTTTATTTTATTCACGGTATAGCCAATGAAATGTCTCAAAAAGGGATCTTTGCAGGTTCAGCACAATTTTCAAATTATTTAGTTCAAACAATGTGGTTTAGGGATGACACACTTTATCTGAAATATTTTTTTCATAATGTAACATTGAATGAAATGTATACAGTGAAGTGACAAAAGTCAGGGGATAGCAATATGCAAATATACAGATGGCAGTAGTATCGCAGCGAAAAAGTATAAATGCGCAGTTCGTTTTCCAGAGCTTTCATTTGTGTTCAAGTTATTCATGTGAACAAGGTTTTTCGTGATTTATGGCGGCACGACGGGAATTAACAAATTTTGAACGTGGAATGTTAGTTGGAGCTAGACGCATGGGTCATTCCATTGCGGATATCGTTAGTGAATTCAACATTCCGGGATCCACAGTATCAAGAGTGTGCCGAGAGTATGAAATTTCAGGCATCCCATCCCATCATGGACAGCGCAGTGGGCGACCACCTGCACTTAACGACCGAGACCGCTGACGTCTGTGTAGAATGGTCAATGTTAATAGACACGCAACACTTCGTCAAATAATTGCAGGAATCAATGTGGGACTTACGAGGGACGTGTCCGATAGGACTGTGCGGCGAAATTTGTCTTCCTTGGGCTATGACAGCAGAAGACCGACTCGAGTGCCTTTACTGACAGCACGACATCGCCTGCAGTGACTCTCCTGGGCTCGTGAGCATATCGACTGGTCCCTAGACCAGTGGAAAACCGTGGCCTGGTCAGATGAGTCACGATTTCAGTTGTTACGAGCTGATGGTAGAGTTCGAGTGTGGCGCAGACCCCACGAAGCCATGGACCCAAACTGTCAGCAAGGCACTGTTCAAGCTGGTGGTGGCTGCATAATGGTGTGGGCTGTTTTTACATGGCATGGACTCGGTCCTCTGGTGCAACTGAACCGATCATTGAATGGAAATGGTTATGTTCAGCTGCTTGCAGATCACTTGCAGCCATTCATGGACTTCACATACCCACACAACGATGGGATTTTAATGGATGACAATGCGCCATGTCACCGGGCCAGAACTGTTCGCGATTGGTTTGAAGAACATTCCGGACAATTCCAGCGCATGATCTGGCCACCTAGATCGCCCGATATGAATCCTATCGAGCATTTATGGGACATCATCGAAAGGTTTGTTCGTACCCAAACTCCTGCACCATCCATACTTTCACAATTATGGATGTCTATACAGACAGCATGGCTCAATATTCCTGCAGAGGACTTCCAACGACTTGTGGACTCCATGACACGTCGAGTTGTTGCACTTCGCCGGGCAAAAGGAGGACCGACACGATATTAACAGTCATCCCATGACTTTTGTCACTTCAGTGTATTTTTTTATAAACTAAATTTTATGAAAGACAAGTCTTTGCAATTTAAGGAATTATGAAATTTGGTGTAATTGATTATGTAAGGTATTATTGTCTGCTTGACACACTTGTGCAGATTTTTTAGAAATTTAAAATTTATTTATATATGAATGAATCTTTCTCTCTCTCTCTCTCTCTCTCTCTGTGTGTGTGTGTGTGTGTGTGTGTATATATATGTATCCATTATAAGATAATCATATTTAAATTCCTTACTCTTCTGAGCAGCTGAAATAAGCTTCTCTTACAGCTGAAATAATAAATTTATAAAGGACAATCGAAAAGTTTTGAACGAAGTTGTTTATTTTACTGTTCACCAAAAACAATGCAATGAAATAATGTCCCGTTATTATTAATTTTCTATTTAAAACACTGACGGCAAAAAAGATCAATTTTTTAAATCAGACAATAACATTTTATTTTATTATTATTTGTATTTATAATTATATCACCATTTTCTTAAATCTCACTTTAAAATGTTACGGAAAACAAGTACTTTGAAAAATTCTAATTAAAGATGCGATTCTATTTGTATCACACAAAGATTTATCTAATGAAGATTCACAATGAATTGTTGTAACACTCCTTGACATGAGAAATAAAAATCTAATTCCTATAATTCGGAGACGGAAATATAAAATTATTTTATTTACGGCTTTTGCATATGTTTTATGAGTATGTTATTTCAATCTCATTCAAATATAAAGTCACACATTTTGTTCAGTAAATAATTGAAGAAAAGTTTTTTTTTATACAGGGTGTTGCAAAACTAATGGTTCATTCTGTAAAGGGTGATAGAACTCGCCAAATCAAACGATTTTCAAAGTACAATGTGGGGTCCGAAAGCAAAAGTCGGGTTACGGGAGGATTCTTGCAACGCAGAATTATAGTATACTATAAAGACCAAGAACAACAATATGAAGACAAAGAACCTTTATTTATAACAAATGCTTGAATGAGCGATCGGCAGCTGCAATACAGGCTTCAAATTGACGATGCATTGAATCCCGCACTCGTTGGAATATTCTTGGCATTTCACAAGCGTCTGCAGCTGTAGCTCTAATTCATGAGATGAGGTCCTCCGGTCCGCATATTCCCATTCCTACCCTATTTCATGTATGGAGGAAACTCGAGCAACATCATTGGTTCTCACCGTCGTCCACTCTGTGACGAAAATGTGACGTCATTATAAACGAACTTCGGAATACTGTTTGGTTTGTATTGCTGATACTAATTGTATGTCGTAATTTCTGAATAAATTTGTAATTGTGCTTTGTTACGTGGTTATCTATCTATCTATCTATATTATATATATATATATACAATGGCATGTTTTTTCTTGACATACAGAATCAGTGTATAGAGTTATTTAAAATCGACCATGGCATTTTGAAGAAATGGGATAGAGATGCATAGACAAAGTTTTGATTTAAATTATGGTAATATTTTGTACATTTGCGACATAGTAAAATGCTTTCTTACTTAAAAAGCATGAAACTATTTTAAATATTATTAAATGGAAAACTGTGATGAAAAATATAGATAATTACGCATACATTGGTGCTTGCCAAGATATATAACAATATCGCAAAGAATTAAATCGAATTCATTTAGTTTATGCGATCTAGTTACAAGAGGCATTAAATCCAAATCGCGCCGTAAATCTGAACGAGAGCAAACATGACGTCACACTCCAGTCACAGAGTGGGCGGCGATGCGAATCAGTGATGTTGCTCGATTTTCCTCCATACATGAAATAGGGTAGGGAATGGGAATATGCTCTACGGTCCTGGTTGTCCACTGCCTACAGGAATGCCTATACTCGATTGATCGTACTCGTGGTCATCCTGTTTCTTGTCTTTCACAGCGAAATTGTCCTCTCTCTGATATTTGTCTATGTGAAAGGTGAAATGTTCTCCGATAGGGTAGCGTTATGTTCGGAAAACGAGTCTGGCAAAGTCTTACTGCTTTTCTGGTGTTGACGTTCGTACGCCAGAACGTGATGAGTATATCTGCCTTCTCTTAATTCGAATAGTTTTGGATCTCTGGCGAGGAATGGAGTCAGAACGATGAACTCTGAATGTGCGATTAATGGAGCACCTGCCTCACTAATGAGGTTATCTCCTTTCTTATACGGATTAGGCTTGGTGTCGATGGAATACCATGATCTGCTGACATATTGCAGATTAAATAAAGCCGTCATCTGCTTGCAACTGTGCTGGCACAAGAGACTGTGATTAGGAGAAGGAGAGCGTTCTCTTTCCCAATGGAGATGCCTGCAGACTATGGAATAGGTGAGGGAAATATAGGCTCTGTGAAAGACGGACAATTTCTCTACTTCAAACGAAGGCCGATACAAAATCTGGATGAATGAATTTCTATTTAAGATTCCTTTGATTACTTTTAGAGCAATGGATTTGCAAAATATTTATAAATGTGGCATCTACAAATTGTAATTTTTAGGGTTTAGCTTGGAGATGGCACTATTAATAAAATCTGGATGATAGAATTTCTGTTAAAGATTTCTTTATTTTTAGAGCAATGAGTTTGTAAAATATTTATAAACGTGGCATCAACGTATTGCAATTTTTTGAGTTTGTTATGGAGTTATCAATTTCATGCTGTTATGTTTATTTTTCTTCCATCCAGTAAAATCTCGATAAAAGAATTCCTCTCTAAGGTAGTTTTAATCATTTGCAGGGTGTGGTGTGGAAATTTGGAGAGGGAGTGCAGGTCAAGTATCAACCCCGTCATCTGACCATGGTTCAAAATGACGAGGTCGGTTTCAAAATAGCAACAGTACTGCTTTAAAATGGGATGCTAATATAACTAAACTAAACTTAATCATAGCGCCGAGATGGCCTGGTTATTAGGGCGTTGGACTCACATCCTTTAGGTTAGGAGTTAAAACCCTGCCGGCCAATGAATCTCCACATGTGTGGTGACTGGTGAGCTTATAAATCTGTCGTGGTCACTAAGTCCTCCATGTCGAGAGTAATACCAGAGGGGGGTAGGTACTGTTTTAGAGGTCATCGTTCTCTCATCCAGGACTAAATTATGGTCTGTGGATGAGTGAATATATGAATGAAGTCCACCCGGTAAAAAGTGTTATGAACGCTTGAGTAGCTAACTCGCACTCTTGGCCCTAGATGGCGCTACTGAAAAGACAAGCGAGTCCGAATTCGGATTAAATCGCAATGGCTCTTTAGTCAGCGGGCTTGTCAAAGACGATTGCCATTAGAAACAAAAACAAACTTAATCAATTGTAGTACAATTAGATAAATGTATAATACCGTCTGTGCTATGGTTAAACAATAAATTTAGGGAAAACACATTGCATTTTCTTAGTGCTGCCTTAAAAATTCTATTTCTTTGCTGCTTATGAAAAATAATTTCAAATGTACCTTATTTGCTTTTTAAATCTGGTGAATAAAACACTGGTGATTTCATTTATAAGAATGGATGGAACAATGGTCAATTCTTGCATCTCATTTTATTTTAAAATAGGATGCTATTTTTTAAATCATTTTATTTCTGGTAAAAGTGAGGTGTAGGGTGCCCATTGCTGCGCCACGGATGCCAAGTCGCCAATAAAGACGGTGGACAAAGAAGGGTTTTGACGCGTGAGTGGCAAAGTTATAATCTTGGCCCTAGATGGCGCCACAGAAATGAATCAAGAGACTCATCCTATTGACTTAAATCTCTGTCTACGTCATAGCGGGCTTGTCTAATGGAAAGTGAATTAAGAAATAACAACAACACTTGAAACGAAACTCCCTCTAGAAGTTCGACGTTTGCTTTCTGTCCTAGATTGTATGGTTGAAGTTGTTTGTTTTGGTGAGTTCTATTTCCCATTATAGTATGGACCATTACTTTTGCAACAGCCTGAAGACATTCTTTTCTTCACATATCGCTGGCCATTCCCCTCATATCTTCGGCGTTTCAATCTGTTCCTAATGCTTTCTGCCCCTGCGGAAATCTTGATGCCACACCATCCACTACGCAACAGAATGCCTGCTGACTTCTTCCCTTCACATGACCATGCCTACATCCGAACTAGAATGAGTTTGGTTCCGCAGCGTTGCTTCTTCCCAAGGATCGAGGATGAAAATTCAGAGAATGATTCGTCATGTCCAAGAAAACCAAGACCTGTTTCGATTCCATGAACATTATTCCCATGAGTAGCACTCTACATAGATATATTTATTTTCTGTTATTTTTGTGTTTGTACATAGCGTTTATTTGTATTTGTATTTTTGTGTGTGTGTGTGTTGCTCTCTTTTCTCTCTCTCTCCTTTTCTGTCCTCATTTCCTGTTTTTTTTTTCAAAAAATAATTTTTCAAGTATTTTTCAGGAGCTCGTAATCACTAACAAGCTATAAGTCTGTTTCTGTAAATCGGCACAAGTATTCAGTTCCTTCATGATATTAAGCTTAACAAGCCAAATCCACTTCCAAATCTGAACTTCAAAACACTAAATTCCTTCGCTTTTGTTTTATCCAGTATTAAAATCCCTAAACATATTTCAATCAATACAACATGCCAGACGTCGAACACTAGTCACAGGGATGGATAGAACAGGAGCGTCTTTCCGTGTCTCTCCCACTTCATGCTCATGACACTGTTGAAATAACCAGGGGGTTATAGTCGCAGGAGCATGAAGTGGTGTACAGCATACTGAGTGCTCTTATCGACTTTTCTGTTAGAGAGTGTCAAAACATCAATCTACGTCCACAAAATCAATGTCATTTTTTTTTCATTTCATATCTAATACTATAATACAAGGAATGGTTGCCAAGTCGAAAATCGCCCCAGAATTAATAAACTTCGGTAAACTTGGGGGTCTGGGGGTTTTGGCCACGAGGAATCGATTGGCGCCGGTTTTGAAGCGCTACAGTCGAGCAGTTTGGAGTTACAGATAGGATATTTTCAAACTTTATTAGTTCGCCATAATGGCTACTTAAATTTTCAAGCGGTAACGTGCTGTCATCTATAGCCAATATGGCGAACTAATAAATTTTTTTGTTTATGCTGTTATAGGTTTATAATATGTTTCTTATGTATGTATATATGTTTGGTTTTTCTAAATAAATTTTTCAAAAATATTGAACTTCAACACACTTCAATCTTTACCTTTACTTTACCTTTGTATAGAATAGTTCCCTTTCCAAACTCTAACTTTGTTTAGAATAGTTTACAATGGTGCACTTTAACCGGTTATCTTTTCACCAATGCTTTCACAAATTTTCTTATGGCATGTATTGTTTTGATAAATCACAATTGAAAATTTAAATCTTCGAGTTAGCTTCGATACCTGTTTTCTCCGAGCGGAGCTCGGTCACCCGCTGGTAGTTTTAAATCGAGGTTAAAAGACATACAAAATTAATGTGAAATCTGCAGCTGAATGACCGTTAACACTGTGTGAAATAGTTTTATTTACTGAATCTGAATTATGTATATGACACTTAAAGCCATTTCATGATAGCCTTTTATTTAAAACATGTTCTTATAATAATGAAGAGATTGACATATAAGCTCATTTCATATGAATATTTTAGATGCCACTGTATGGGTTTTTTGCAATGACTTTAGATAAAACTATATTCTAAATATATATAATGAAAAAAGGTCTATCAACTTTATTTTATCTGAAATGGTAGATTTCATTTTTTGCCATAATTTTTTTTTGATTTTTGGTATCTAAAGGAACACTAAATATTATTAACGTAGAATGGATTTCCCTTATAATTTATCAAAGAAGTATAAATATTTCTTTCCTTGCTTTTCTCTATTCTTCAAGAATACGAATAGTAATTTTAAAAAAAAATATTTATCCCTAATTTCAGGAAAAGTATATATCCAGTCAGTGTGAACGATGTAATTATCTCCTAGTGGGGTGAATTTAGAAGGTATAATAATTTTTTTTTTCAAAATATTGAATCCAGAGATATACTTCCCAATGCAGTTTCATTAAATAAAGTGCATGTCTACGAAAATGTTTTGGCATTTGTAGAAATTGATGATAAAAAGTAAAATATTGAATATTTATACGGCCCCCATTATGTAAAAGTGTCAATTAGTGAAAGGCTTCTATTACATCCATCTATATACACACGAAGTTTCTCTTTTATATTTACAAAACGTGAAGAGATCGGATTATTTGCATCCCAAATGCAGATGGAAACATTTACTTTCAAAACGCAAATTTATTTAACGTATAAAAACTATCATCAGCAAATACGTATCTTTACACACACACACACACACACACACACACACACACACACACACACACA
>JAPMOQ010053333.1:616768-633401 GCA_026543055.1 Argiope trifasciata | reverse complement strand
CACACACACACACACACACACACACACACACACACACACACACACACTCGTGTGTGTGTGTTTGTCTCTTATGCGCTGCCGTACCGCTCATCCGACTCTTTCAAATTCTATGCTGGACGAAAAAAAATATTGCCTACCCTATACAGCCGACAACCCCGCCACCACTGAACGTAGCAGTTAAAGCTCTTGAATCAAAGTTTTTTTTTAAAAGGAATAAATATTTTTATTTCTCCTTTATGAAGCATTCAATTTCAATGAATGTATTCATTTCCGATACGAAAATAAATATTCTTTCTATCATTCCTAATAAAACAAGACATTTATTTTAAATTTCAAACGATATTTCCAAAATTATTTCTTCCGCGGCAACAACGCGCCGGGTAGCAGCTAGTATATATATGAGAGAGAGACCGATAGAAAGCAACCACGAAATTTTTCTATCGGTCTCTCTCTCTTATATTTTATATATAAAATATAAGAGAGAGAGACCGATAGAAAAATTTCGGAATTGTTTAAACTGTTTAATGACTTAAATTGACTTAATAATGATGATTGTCTCACATGATAACTAGAAATCTGTGATAGTAGATTTCCTTTTTTATTTCTAAAGTTTATTTCGTTCACAAGTGTGTTAAAGTAAAAAAGAATGCTAATTGTTTGAAATGTTATTGATCGTTTGAAAACGTACTTACCCGGTGACCCATCCAGTACAATGGAAATGACATTCACAAACACCGTGAAACCATAAAAAACGGGAAGAGCTGTCAGACCGGCTTCCCCGGGCTTTTCCTTCAAAGAAGAAGACGATTGTTAACACACTAACGATATACAATGCAAAGGAATTGATTATTAACACACTTAACAATGTACGAGAAAGAAATGATTATTAACACAACAATATACAATGCAAAGAAAATAAATCATTGAAAAATAATTAACCAAAAAGTAATTCTCAAAATATTTCATGAAATATGAAGTTAAAATAAAGAGGTACTGATTTTTAAAATATAACTAATTATTTTTAATTTATAGAATATCTGTGGTATTAGCATTGTGAAGTTGGATTTTAAAAGTATAGTTTCTAGCTATCTTTTTGTCAATCAAAATTTTATATAAAAATAATTTTATACTTATACTTTATTATACTATATTATATTTATATTTGATATAAAAAGTTTTGCAAGATGAAGCTAAAAAATAGCTTGGTTGATGTTTGAAAGAACTTATTTACTATTTTTTTATAATTACGATTCCATCCCCTTTAACTTCCTACAAGTAGACAGTCAGTTGGCTATATAGAACGAAATTGTAATTCCCAAAATACAGGCCACTCTTAATACTTAACTGGGGACGTGCGGTCTGTGAGACATCTAGCGATGAACTTTCGCTCTACCCTAATCTATCTTTAGCTCAATTGAATGGATTGACCCTGTAGCTTCCTGTATTGCCTCCTACGTTACACGTGCACTTTATCAACTGGTTTCAGAGGATGATTTTTTTAAATAATTCAGTTATTTCTTTGAGAGAGGTCTCTAAGACCGCATCTCCCTGTTAGTGTCCCAGTGTTAAACAAAGCGTAGCAGATAGCTCTAAAACTGAGGCCTCAAAATATCGCCCAATTTACTGATCCTATTATGAATCAGTGCTCCAGACACTTTTTAATGAAGCTGGAAGTGATTTTAGGGATAAAGATAATTGGACAGAAGAGTTTTTAGATGAAAGTTCGCATTCAACTGATTCTGATTTGTATGTTCAAGCATAATTATTTTTCTTTCTAGCGATAATGTATTTTGAAAAAGTTTATAAAATGTATTAATATACCAAAAGAAGTAAATACAGAATTTATAGGTTGATTTTTATACAAGTTCCTAACCTGTATGTTTAAAATGCATTAGAGAACGGTGTTTTGAAAGTCACACAAGCAGGTGAAAGCAGAGCAAATTTTACCCTTTTTCGATTTTTTTTTCAAGTTTTCATATAATGGTTGAATTTTTCATTATATTGTTTTCTATATACCTTTATATACTGTAAAAATAAATATGATTTAAAAAGTACTTAAGTAATATGTTTTTTCCAAGAATATTATTTATTGTAACATGTCATTTGAGAAGAAAATGTAAGCTCTAACGCATTTAACTTTTTTCAATGATAACATATTTCGAAAAATTCCTAAAACATACATATCTCTATATCAAGAAAAATATCTGAAAAATATATTAGCAGTTTTTCACACTAATAGATTCATTCGAAAATTTAATTTGAGTGTAAATGAAATGCGGTCTCGTTGACCACACCTCCTGAAACAAGTACTAAAATTTCAGCTCCCCACTTAAAGGCTAAGAGCATCGAAGTCTGGACAAAGGTAATGCTTTCTCCTTCTGAGGTTTTCCCAAACAATTGGGAGGATAATTAACTAGACCACCATATGGCAGTGTCAGAACATTTGTTGCTTATGACGTCTTTTCTTTGTGAAGGGTCCTTTCTATAATCGGAGCGGCGACGAAAATCGCCTAAATACAGCTTCAACGAGGAAATCGGTGATTGTCTTTCGAATATTTCATTAAAAAATGAATAAAATTTTGTTGTAAAAATAAATTTCAAATTATTTTTGTTTTGATACGAGTCTAATTATTAACCCTCTGGTCGATCATCTCACGATTTCCACGGCCAACTCAAATGAAGCAAAATCTGCTGATCCCGCGATTTCCACGGGCTTGTGTTTTCCTTTCTTTATTGAGGAGTCTACGAATTTCCCACTGTTCGAAACAGTGCTTCATGTGATATCTTGCTAACCCTTTCATCTCTTTTGTTTTCACAGTATTGTTTATATTTCGCAGTAAACCGTTCATAGGATTGCGACGAAACTGGGTCAGCTTATTGTTTACACCTACGGGATGGCTATAGGGATGATACAATTATCTAAAATTTAAAAAGAATTCGAATCTCAACCGCATCTATTGACCAAGGATTCATCTCCAAATAACTCGGTGAGGTGACAATAGATTCTGTAGGAATACCGATTCAAGTTATAGGTTAATATTTTGTAGCTATAGTACGCAAATGTCATGCAAATCATTTTCAGAGGTAACCACTTTATGACAGATTATGGAAGAGACTAGTCCTGAGGTTTCTTTAATTTTAATCAAAGCTTAGTATTTTACGCAGTCACTACCAAAAATATTGTAGTACAAATAATTTTTTTATCATATTAATTTTCGAAAATTATCCTTTCAACTATATTAACAATTTAAGGGTATAAATGTTGTCGTGTTCGTGTTTTTCACGGAAAGGGGGTGCAGTAGCTTCTGAGAGTAAAGACCCCTGAGCACCCAGAGGGCAGAAGTCCGACTTCTAGCTCACACACACGACACAACCCTTTTAAGGCGGTGGTCGAATTCATTCATACACTCATTCATCCATCAGCAAGTCGGAATTTAAATCCAAATCAGAGACCGACTCATCCCTGATTCAGTACCCCCAGAGGTATCGTTTTGTTATGGGAACTTGGAGGACTTTGCAGTCTCGACATATTTAACATATGAGTTGAAGTACGAGGCGCCTAGCCCCGCCAGGGGCTTATCCTCGATCAGTGCAGGATGGAAGATGCCTGACTTTCTGTGTCTGCCGTGATCAGCTCCGGGAGATCGGTATAAATAGTTAGAGAGGGCTGAGTGGGTATGTGGATGGGCGTGTGTCCAGACTCAATACTGTTGGCTGTTAGCATAGGGGAGTGTGAGGGAGCATGACGGCCAGATCTACTTGAAAAGTTTTCTAAGTTAAAGGATTGTATTTATTATTTGCAGTTATTCAAGAGTACTTTAGATGTTTAAGAGAGAACAGTAAGAATTAAAATTTAAGAATTATATAGAAGTATGTTGCGGGGTCTTTTAATTTTAATATCTGGGTTATATACAGGGATGTTTTTAATAGAGCTATTAGCAATGTTACTAAGATTGTTAAAGAATTTTTCGGCGAGTTTTGCAATGAACTTTTTAAGGGGTAGGTAATAAAGACAATAGTACATGTCTGTGTTACGCATATAATAGTGCATGTTACAAATTTGCCTAATTAGTTTGTTTTGTTGTACTTCAATTAAACGCAAGTTTGATCTGGCCGCGTAACCCCAAATAGGGCAAGCATAAGTTAGTACTGGACGCTCTCGACATATTTAACGTGCCCCAACTGCCATTATCCAACACGGCGGTCTTTGGCCAAGACGAGGACAGAACCTGCGACCTTTCGGTTACGAGACTGACGCTCTACCAACCAGGCTACCGCGGTCTAATGGTATAAATATTTTCTCTATGTTAAATCAGTTTTAAAAGAATATTCTTTAATCACCTTTTCTAAAACTATATTTGAGAATTCTGAGCGCATATGAAACGAATCACGAGATACAATAAATAATTCCTTTCATTACTATTATGAAAGGAGACCAAGTTTTACAATTCTAAAAGAATGCGCGAATCTAATATATAAAAATGAATATTTGTTTTTTCGTATTTTATATACTGTCGTACCGTTCATCCTATTTCGATAAAACATTGCCAAATTATTAACTGATTGCACTTAAATACCTTTTTTTTTCGGCGGGCACAACGCGCCGGGTGAAATCTAGTTTCTATATAAAGAGAAATTTCCATTCAATATGTTTTTAATTTGAAATATTTCTCCACTTCTCTCAAAGTTGTTATTTCTGTTGTTTCAGGAGATACTTGTCATAGAAAAGCCCACTTGACTAATTTAGAAAGTTTAAGCCGAGGTTTTTCTGTCTCTTGTTTCCCGGTAGCGCCATCTAGGGCCAAAGGTACGACTTAGCTACTCGCGCATCCTTTTCGTTTGCACAACCCATTTTTACAGGGGGGTACTTTCACATATCTCACAGATAAAACAAATGAATAACAACCATGACTTAACCTCGACTCGAGCCCGGTGTGCCCAGATCACGGGGACAACGCGTAACCCTTATGCTAGACCACCAGCTCTCTCAAAGTGGTTGAGGCCGCGATGCGCTGGTGGTAAGGTCTTGGCTTCGGAACCGGAGGGTTTCAGGTTCGAGACTCGATTACACCGAAGAAGTATAAGTGGGTCTGGTGCAAGTTAAATTCGTAGGTTCCAAAAGTACCCCGCTGGTGTGGTCTGGAAGTTTGCAGAGGGGGTGCTAGCTCATGCATCGTCTTCATCATCTGACCGCAGTTCAATATGAAGAGGTTTGTCCCAAAATAGCCCTCGTGTTGCTTCGAAAAGGGACCTTAATATAACTAACCTAATTCCCAAAGTGGTATAATTCTTTACTAAAAATTTAGCTAAACCAACGACACAGAAGGTCACTTGAATGGATGATTGAAGGAGGGCGCAGTTTAGTTATATTAACGTGCAGTTTAGCTATATTTAGTTATGTTAACGTTATATTATTTCAGAACCACAGAAGGGCTATTTAGGGACGGACCTCGCAACTGTGAGCCAGTGTCAGATGACGAGGACGACATCTCAACTGTTTATTGCATCCCCCTACAAACTTCCACAAAACACAGCGAGAAGGCGTTTGGCCCTGATGGATTTGATGTGCACCAGGTATGTTTACATGACAGTTCGTCGGTGAATTCGGGTTCGAATTTGAAACCCTTTGGTTCCGAGGTTGAAACCTTACCAACAGGCCACCGTAGCTCAGTGTGGGGTATAGTTTAGTTATATTAACGTCCTGTTTTAGAGCAACACTAGGGCTATTTTGGGACGGACCTCGTCATTTTGAACCGGGGACAGATGACGAGGACGACACCTGAGCTGGCATTCCACTCTCCAAATTTCCACACCACACCACACCACACCACACCAGCGAGAGGGAGTTTGACACCGACGGATTTAACTAGCACCAGAACCACTTACACGGGGTTTTTCGGTGGAATCGGGCCTCGAACCTGCAATCCTCCTGTTCCGAAGCGGAAACCTTACCATGGCTCCAGTGTGATATACAGAAGACGCTCTTTGTTCATGTTTATTGCTCCACTATACGGTAAATAATCTATGTTTTTTAAAAAGTATCTATCCACATCTAAAAATCATTTCATTCGTATAGGCAAAATGATTCTAAATTAACTTTTTTTTAAATAGACCAATAAGAAATTTTGCATAATGAACAATCTTTAAATCACATGGACAGAAAATGGGAATTTCGGAGAATCAAAGGGATTAGTAGTCCGATCAAATATTGATATTAAAATGTATATCACGATGGCTTTTTTTCGCAATTTCTTATATTTATTGAGCAATTCAGGATGTCGATTTAGCATTAATGGTGATCACGCAAAGTGTCAAATAATATAAAGAAGGCTTTAACTCATTGTGTGAAATTTTCTATGGCATATGCAGCATTATTTATCTGTACAGGGTGTTCCAAAAAAACGTTGACAAAATGACATGGTAGATCCGTCATACAATAAGGATCAGAAATCGCATAGGAACAGAGGGTCACAACTGCCTCTACAGAGCTAATTTGGTTTAGTTTAGTTATATTAACGTCCCGTTGTAAAGCAATACTAGGGCTGTTTTGGGACGGACCTCGTCATTTTGAACCGAGGTCAGATGAAGAGGACGACACCTGAGCTGGCAACCTCTTCTCCATATTACACCAGCTGGAGGACGTTTGGCCTGACAGATTTAACGTGCAAGAGACCCCCTCACACAGTGGTTCTTCGGTGGAATCGAATCTCGAACCTGAAACCCTCCGGTTCGGAAGCTGAGACCTTACCACCAGGGCGTCATAATACATAAGAAACGAAACCCTTACAGATCACTTTATTGATAATTACTCACTCATATGCGACTCATGCACGCCAAATGTTGAGCCTACAGGAGATATTCAAAGGTTTTGCCAGATGCATCGAGGCACGCCTGGTATCTACGCTGCATGGAACGGCGTACCTTCTCAAAGACACCAGGTGAATCTCGAAAGCATTCTGTTGGCACAATAATTCGTCCTACAAAGCCTTCCGGCGTTGCAACAGGTGTTTCATACACAAGTCGTTTTAAAAATATCCATAAAAAATCCAAGAGGGACAGATTTGGTAATCGTGGTGGCCATGCGAGTAACCCACCTCGACCTAATCAGTCGCCTGGAAAAGTAGCCTGCAGATGTCCTCTGACGTCTGTGCTGGATCTCCGTCGTGTTGAAATCGAATGCGTCGACGAATAGGCATCGGAACATCATTCAGCATTTCTGGCAGAACCTTTTGTAAGAATGTTAGATAAAGTAACCGTTCAGTCTTTCCGGGACAAAGTAGGAACCAAGTAAATAGTCTCCTCCAATGCCAGCTCACACGTAAGCTCGTGTTTGTATCGTACCGCTCTCTGGTGGCTATAGCGCCCTCTACGGGTGTTTGCGACCCTGTGCTCCCATGCGATTTTTGATCCTTGCTGTATGACGGATCTACCATGCCATTTTGTTCGTTTTTTAAACATCCTGTATATCTACTAAGACTTTACATTTGAATTTGATTGGATACTCAGCATTTGATTCTTTCATTTTCGCTTTTAAGACAGTGCGCTCACGATATGATTGAATTTCACACATATACTGTAAAAATGACACGCAGTATATGTGTGCATATATGTCTTTTCACAGTCTATGTATGCATATCAATGAAAAGGAAATCAATAGCCTCTTTATTATTTTATGTCAAAGCAATTCGGGAGGCTGCTGAGAAATCAATTAAGTTTCGTTTAGTTTTATTAACTTTCTGCTTTAAAGCAACACTAGGCCTATTTTGGGACAGATCTCATCATGGGGAGACATGGGACAGGCCTGTCAAATGACGTGGACAACACCTGATCTGGCTCCTACCTTCGAACTTAGAAACCGAAGGGTTTCAAGTTCGAAACTTGATTCCGATGAATAACTGTCGGGAAAGTGGTAAGTGGTAAACCATCGCGTAAATTCAAAAATTCAGCCCGTTTTCTCCTTCAGATGCCGACAGGCATCGTGTGCTCGAAATTTTGCTCTTTCCCAACAGACCAGCTCAGACAGTTCGAAAGACTTCTTCAAAATTGTTAAGATAAGTAGCGATAGCGATTCAAAAGATCAAAATTAATTACACTAAAAATTTGATATAGTTTAAATAAATCTCATATTCAAATAAAAACTACAATATTTATCAATAAAGTTCATAATTTTAAGGCATAAAGTGGTAAATTTAACATTTTCGCCAAAATATTTGTTTATTTTGTAAGCCATCTTTATTGGCGACTTGGCATCCTTGGCGCAGCAACGGGCACACCAAACTTCACTTTCATCAGAAATAAAATGCTTTGAAAATATTTTAAAATAAAAAGGAAAAAACTCGACTATTGTTCCATCAATTCTTATAAATGAAATCCTCAGTGTTTTATTCGCCAAATTTAAAAAGCAAATAAAGTACATTAAAATTTTTTTAAATAAGCAGCAGAGAAATTGTATAAAGCTTTTGTTTTTGGATTTCAATGTTACCACAAATTTAAATGCCTTTATAACAAATAATACCGATTTTAAACCAGCACTAAGAAACTGCAGTGAGTTTTAAATAGATTTGTTGTTTTACCATGGCACTGACGGTATTGTACTTTTATCTAATTGTTCTACAAATGATTAAATTTGTTGTTGTTTCTAATGGCACTTGTCTTTGACAAGTCCGCTGACTAAAGAGCCATTGCGAGTTAATCCGAAGTGTGGGCCTTTCAGTTTTTCATTAGCACCATCTAGGGCCAGGAGTGCGAGTTAGCTACTCACTCGTCAAAACCCTTTTTACCTGGAGGACTTCATTCATATATTCACTCCTTCCATATCGTAATTTTGGCCTGGATCAGACAATGATCACCTCTGAACCTGTACCCCCCAATGGTATTATTCTCGACATGGAGGACTTTGTGACCACGACAGATTTATAGTCGCAAAAGTCACTATACACTCAGATTCTTCGGCTAGCGGGTTCGAACTCACAACCTAAGGGAGTCTAACGCCCTGTCAATCAGACTATCTCGGCGCTATAATTTCGTTTAGTTTAGTTATACTAACGTCCCATTTTAAAGCAATACTGTTACTATTTTGGGATGAACCTCGCACTTTTGAGCCATGGTCAGATAGCGAGGACAAGCGAGCTGGCACTTCCTCTCTTAAATGTCCACATCATTCCTTACAAATGATTAATACTACGTAAGAGAGGGATTCTTCCATCGAGATTTTACTCGATGGAACAATGATAAATGTATATGTATAATAGTGCCAGCTCCATGCCAAACCAAAAAAGGTTGAAATAGATTGCAACCACATTAATACTTTTCCAATTCTTTGCTCTAAAAATAATCAAAGGAATCTTAAATAGAAATTCGTCATTCAGATTTGGTCAATAGAGCCAGCTCCATGCTAAACCCAAAAAATTTCAATACATTGGTGCTACATTTATAAATATTTTGCAAAATCATTGCTCTAAAACTAATCAAAGGACTCTTAAATAGAAATTCCTTCATCTAGATTTTGTTAATAGTGCCAGCTCCATACTAAACCCGAAAAATTGTCATACGTTGACTCGATATTTACAAATATTTTACAAATCCTTTACTCTAAAAACAATAAAAGGAATCTTAAACAGAAGTTCGTTCCACCGGATTTTGTTAATTGTAGGTAATAGTGCCAGCTCCATGCTAAACCCCAAAAATTGAAATACATTGTTGCCACATTTATAAATATTTTACCAATTCATTGCTCTAAAAATATTCAAAGGAATATTAAATAGAAATTTGTTCACCCAAATTTTGTTAATAGTGCCAGCTCTATGTTAAACCCAAAGCATTGTAATATGCTGATGCCACATTTATGAATGTTTTACAAACTGCTCTAAGAATAATTAAAAGAATCTTAAATAGAAATTCGTTCATCCAGATTTTGTTAATAGTGCCAGCTTCATGCTAAATCCAAAAAATTGCAATACGTTGTTGACACATTTTTAAATATTTTAACAATTCATTGCTCTAAAAATAATCAAAGGAATCTTAAATAGAAATTCGTTCATAAAGATTTTATTAATAGTGCCTGCTCCATGTTAAACCCGAAAAATTGTCATACGTTGATGCCACATTTATAAATGTTTTACAAATTGCTCTAAGAATAATCAAAAGAATCTTAACAAAATTCGGATGAACGAGTTTCTATTTAATAGTGGCAACTCCATTCTAAACCAAAAATTTGCGATCCATTGATACATTTATAATATTTTACAAATCCATTGATCTAAAAATAATAAAAGGAATCTTAAATAGAAATTCATTCATCCAGATTTTGCTCCTTGTAACCCAAAAAATAAATATGAAAACAATTTCTACATTCAAAATGGAAAATTTCATAACATTCATCCATTTTTCTTTCCACGGTGATATTAAACTTTTTATATGTCGCAGGAAAAGTAATGAAAAGATATTTCATCGTAGAAAAGCAAGCAACTGGAGCTTTTTCGATATCAATCATGCGTGGAAACTATTTCTTCGGGAGTTTCCCACTTTTTCCATTTCTTTTCGATCTTTCACGGTTTTATATCGATAAAGAAAAAGATTTGGTAAAATTTGATTCGCCGGCAACATGTGACGTCATCATTTTTCTTGGGAAAATTTTTTGTATGGCATAAACAAATCGGCATGGATTTTTATCGATTAATATTTTAGCATCTTGACATTATTAACAATTCACCAAATTTAGTTTTAGTTATATTAACGTCAAGTTTTAGAGCAACACTAGGGTTATTTGAGACGGACATCGTCATTTTGAAACACGGTTAGATGACGAGAACGACACCTGAGTTAGTACCCCTTTCCAAACTTCCACACCAGAAGGGCCGCGGTGCCTGGTGGTAAGATCTCGGCTTTGGAGCCGGAGGGTCTCAGGTTCGAGACTCGATTCCACTGAAGAACCATCGTGTGAGGGGGGTCTCTTGCACATTAAATATGTCAGGCCAAACGTCCTCCCTCTGATGTGGAGAGGGGGTTCCAGTTCAGGTGTCGTCCTTGTCATCTGACCTTGGTTCAAAATGACGAGGCCCGTCCCAAAATAGCCCTAGTGTTGCTATAAATGGGACGTTAATATAACTAAGACTATAAAACCACACCAGAGAGAGGAAGTAGTGTCTGATGGATTAAACATGAAACAGACCCTCTTGTACGACGATTCTTCGGTGGAATCGAGTCCCTAACCTGCAACCCTCCGGTTCTGAATCCGAGACCTTACCACCAGGCCACTGCCACCATTTTAGGGAAGAAAGGTGTTTTTGTATTTCTAAGGTGTTTTTGTATTTAACAAATATTTTTAAGAGGGCTTTTGGCCTTGATGGGTTTAATGTGCAACAGATACGTTTACACGAAGGTTCTTCAGTGCATTCGGGGTTCGAATTTGAAACCCTTCAGTTCCGAGACAGAAACCTTTCCAACAGGCCACCGTAGCCCAGTGTGGGATATAGTTTAGTTTAATTATATTAATGTCCAGTTTTGAAGCAACACTAGGGCAATTTTGGGACGGACTTCGTCATTTTAAACCCCGGTCAGATGACGAGGACGACACCTCACTGGCACCCCCTCTCCAAACTTCCACGCCACACCAGCGGGAGGGCGTTTGGCCCAGACGGATTTAATGTGCAAGAATACCCACTTACATGGATGTTTTTTGGTGGAATCGGGCCTCGAACCTACAACCCTCCGGTTTCAAATCCTAGACCTTACCACTAGGCCACCGTGGCCTCTCACCACATTGAGAGAAATCATCTGGCATCATGCAAAGATGCAAATTTTTAAAAATGATGCCGATGAATTCCCTTATGATTTATTTAAAGCAGTTTAGTTATATTAAAGTCCCATTTTGAAGAAACACTAGGGGTATATTGGGACTGATCTCGTCATTTTCTACCGTGGTCAGATGACGAGGACGGCACCTGAAATGGCAACTTCCTCTCCAAGCTTTCAAACCACACCAATGGGATTATTTAAAGCAGATATTTATCGAGAATTTTTATAAAATATTCATTAATTCATAACATTCATTAAAACGTTTGATGTTTAATTAACCTTAATTTGAATAATGTGGTAATATGTTGATCTTTTTATAACATTTAATGTTTAAACAAAACATATTAGAATATTTTCTTAATATGCTCAAAAAAATTAATTTTTATAAGTTTAATAAACTTCTGATTGTCTTTCATATATATTTTTTCATAATTGTAATAATAGATCATTTTATGAAATCAGTGGCATTTCATGGCAGCAGTGCCACCACCTGTTAGAACCCTCCATTGTTAAAGGCCCTCCAGATTGCCAGATGGGGAATCTTCTTATTGTCGAGTGTCGTCGCATCTGCTTATTGGCGATATCCGCTCTGGGACTACACTTGGGAGTCATTGTTTGAGAGAAACTTATGGTACCTTCAAGGAAAAGGAGTGTCAAACCAGCTGGATGCCAAATGGCCCATCGAGAGGGCACTATCACTAACATGTGTTCCAGAACGGTCAGTATTGAGGACGCATCTCTGGTGGTCATTTCCCCCGTCAGACTGGAGCCACAAATGAGGAAAATCTGCATAACGACTAACCGATAGGGAGTTCACGTGGGCGAATAGGAAATCAGAAGGTTGAGTTTGGATAGCAATAAAATACCTGGTTTTCTTTGAAGAAAGAAGAGACTTTTTGGATTGCGGACTGCTTCATTTTACGCTCCACCCTGGAGTAGACGTGCTAACACCCGGTTAGTGTTCTTTCTCCAAATTGATGGAGAACTCTTTTCGCTATCAACCTGCAACTGTTATGTAAATGTGACGGCTCTCCATTGCGGAACGGTTTTTGATCCTTTATTAATAATTTTTATTATTGTAAATAATATTTGTTAAATCAATATTTTAAAAAGTGGAGGCAACACCATTTTTTGTTATTGCTTATTTTAAAGGGTTGGCATCATCTATTATATTTAGAATTCCTTTTCATTCTTTGAAATTCGGAAGAAGTGTTGTTATGGCTAAGATCTACGTGTATTTTTTTTTTCAAACCTTTTCCATATAACGCTCGTAGTTTGATTGTCAGACAAATGGCCAGTTTCAATGCGAGATAGAGTCTAGATTAATTAAGATAATATCTAGGGCAAATGAGCTCGCACGACATAAATATTATCAACTTCCAATAATGTAAATACCAAATATATCAACCTACATTAGAACAAATTATTCTGATGCATATATATAGCTGTAAATAAAAGAATTGTCTGAAATTCTACTCTTTTATTCGATCGGTCAGGATCAAGATATTATATTATATATATTATAGGTAAACAACCATAAAAACATAAACTAAAACCCAACTCTTGAGTCAACAAAAATTAAACCGAAACTAATTATGTTGGAATCGAAATTAAAATTTTAATTCGGAATTAAACAACAAAAAGTAAAAAATAAAAGCTAACTGAAATAAAACATTTATGAAACAAATCTAAATTGATATAATTAACTAAACAAAACTGATTACGGAAATGAAACAAAAAATCAGAATCGAAACTAAAATAATTTCGGATGTGAAGAAGTTTAAAATTTAAAAACTACAAACCTATTATTGTATTTATTGAGCGCAAATGCAGCTACTACTAAAATAAAGATGAATCTAAATAAAGTAACAAAATAAGTTAAGTAAGTAGGAATACAACAAATAGAAAAAGAATCCGGCCTGAAGACTTTTTCATGGGTCACCCTCAGGCATTTTATATTTCATTTAAAAGTGTCTTCATAACAGAGTCAGTAAATTAGATGATATTTCGATGTCTAAGTTTTAACGCCATCTACAAAATCTTGTTCATCACTGAGACCCTAACAGGAAGGTGCAGTCTTAAAGACCACGCTCAAAGAAATAAGTGAATTATTTTTAAAAAGTATCCGCTGAAACCGGTTGAAAAAGTGCACGTGTATTGAAGGTCACGAAACAGGAAGCTACAGTGGAAATCCATTCAATTGAGGGCTAAAGCAAAATTTTTACCAGTTATATTAGTTATTGTAATTTTTGGGA
The DNA here is from genome assembly GCA_026543055.1 of Argiope trifasciata. Lineage (NCBI taxonomy): Eukaryota > Metazoa > Arthropoda > Arachnida > Araneae > Araneidae > Argiope > Argiope trifasciata. The sequence continues at coordinate 619,350 of JAPMOQ010053333.1, read as the reverse complement.
TTTCACTTTAAAAAATTGAAACCCTTTTTCATCAAAGATCGAGTTTTACATAATACTGTAAAGCTTTGGGGAAACTGTATTGAAAATACTACATTGATGAAAGTTGAATAATATTGTGGAAACCTTATTGTAAATTCTACTTTAGCAGAGTTCATCGACGTTATAATTATGTTACTGTAAATTCAGTTTTCTGCAACATGACTTAACATTTTGATATTCATTTTTATGTCTTAGCTCGAGTAATCAGAGAATAGATTAGCTGTTAAAAATTTGCTGATATTTTGATTTTGAATTCTGCCCTTGTTTTAAAAGAATCTGGAGTTTATTAAAATCTTCCATCTCGCCCATTATTTTTAAAGGAAGATTGATTTATGTAACAGAAATGAAAATAAAGAAAATTAAAATGAATAAGGAAAATCAAAATGAATAAGGAAAAAAAAAAGAAAGAAAAGAAACGACATATATCTGTTAAAAAAAACCCGATTTTGATAAATTCTTTACCGTAACATTTCTTATATATAAAACATGTGAAATTGTTTTAGCAAATTATTTAGATATTTATGAGTAAATTTTGTTTCGCAAAAGGCTTTGTTTCACATTTTTCTTAATGTTGCAATTTTAATTCTCAGACTTAATCGTTCTGACTCCTCAATTTTTGGCCCGAAATCTTTTTTTTTTTCACATTTTAAGACTATTTATATTAAAGAATTGAATAACGCATTTTTTCTTTCTAGATATTTTTATATAGATTTTATCATGATAAATTAAGGGGCCATAATAAACAGTTTCAAATGTTATGACGAAAAATATTTTTTTAGATAAATTTCAGTTGTATTACAGTTCATTTCGATTTATTACATAATATAAAAAGGTAAAATGCATAAATTTTAAGGAGGAGGAAGAATATTATTCATATGTATTTTGCAACACCACCTAACTCTTTGCAAATGCATTGAATCCCGTATAAGGGCCATCGCTATTTGAGGAGTAGTCCAAAAAATCTATATCACTATCGCTATCAAAGCTAAAATCGCCTTCAGAATCTGATAAATCATCAGGAATATACTCTCAGTCAATCACTGAACGTTTCCTAACAGCCATTTTTATACGAAAAAAGTGGCCAAAAAGGGAAATTATAGCGGTCATACCATATTCTTTCAAGAGCCGCAATTTAGTGGACAACTAACGACATCTGTTGTCGAAAACGTAAACTAAACGTTCAATACTTATACAATTTATTTCAATGGTTAAGCGAGGGGAAAAGAGGATGAGCTCCTCAATAAAGGAAGAAAATATATGCCCGTGGAAATCGCGGGATGAGCAGCCAGAAAATTAACCTCGCATATGTATTGTTAGCTTCAAGTTTGAACGTTAATACATTGGAATTGAAATATATGTTTTATATTGTCAATTTCTTGTTTATGTTTTCAGAATTTTACATTTAAAAATTAATCCGTTGTTTTATTGCTGAAATAAAATATTTCTCGAAATCGCTATTAGATGCGATTTGGAATTTAATGGAATTGGAATTTAATTCAATTAATAGATCAATTGATGAATAATTCTGTAAACCCTTCAACGGTTTTTTCATCAATGATGCACAAACGCATACAATTATCATATATGATATTTCTTTTTAACTTTCATTTTCAATTTTTCTAGCTGGCAAACAAAGTTTTGGAGCTCGATCGATTCTGAGATTTTTGTTTAAAAAAATTTCCTCGTTTTTCTAAATATCGAAGCAAGCGTAATCTGATAGTCTCGTGATTGTTTCAAAACACATGCGATTTCGCCCGACTCCAAAATAAGCCTACATTAGCAGACGATAGATAATGAGAAAACTATACTGTGAAAGCTGACTTCAAAATAAAACTATATTAGCAGACGATAAATAATGAAAAAACTATACTGTGAAAGCCGACTCACAAATAATAAAAGGAATAGCTAATTCATTGCCTACTCATTTTGATGCTTCAGCAATTTGTTGCCTTCACATTTTGAGGCTCCAACAACTTCTAGCGAATACTATATAATGATAAAAATAGCCCAAAACGAAAGCTCATTTAGAACAACGTCCATTCAGCAAGAAATGAATAAATAGGAAGAATAAACGGTCCATCTCTTTTTGCTCTTTCCGATCCTCAAAACAACCCCAGAAATTCCTTCCAGGGATTTCCTCCCTCCTATTTTTTGTTGTTGTTGTTGGGATGGGATCAATGATGAGAAGAAGTAGATTCTGGAAATCATCATATCTGTCGACGGAACTTTGATTGAGGATCTAAAAGAGAGTATCTATCGTTCTCTGAAGAAGTGATATCGATTTTCTCAAAGGCAATATCGATGCCGCTGAGCTCATAGTTGCACAATGCTTATTATTTTCTTCGAGATAATTTTTCAGTAAAACCTCTTTTTTTTTTACTTTCTTGTAAACGAAATATAGAGGACGTATCATAATTGTCGAAAAATTAGTATCTTTCACAAATTTCCACGTAATTAGATGTAACTGAGAGATATGAAACTTGATCAAGTGGCACGAACGTGAAACTTGATCAAGTGGCACAAACGTGAAACTTGATCAAGTG
>JAPMOQ010053333.1:590774-607116 GCA_026543055.1 Argiope trifasciata | reverse complement strand
ATTTTTTCCAGGAATCGGTATTTTGAGAATTTGATTCTTTGAGTCATTAAATATAAAATCTAATAATGTCCTAAGTATCTCAGCATATAAATTAAATTGCTGTAAGCTAGGCATCGTAAATAAAAATAGATTTTGTTATATTACTCCTCTTATTTGCACAAATATTTAGAATTGTCAGTTGATTTGAACTATAGAATCGAAAGCATTCGGAATATCTGTATATTTCGCTTACCTTACAGATTTTCAGTCACTAATATAAAACGGAAGCTATATATATATATATATATATATATATATACATTGTGAATGCCATTAACACTTATGGTATGAGTTGGGAAATCGAACTCGAGTTACAATCTACATCAGAAACGGAGTTTACCAGTTTTTCTTTCACAAGAATTGTCAGTTATTTGAACTATAGAATCAAAAGCTTTGGGAATATCTGTATATATGGCTTACCTTATAGATTGTCAGTAAATAATATGAAGCGGAAGCTAAGTACAAAGTGAATGCCATTAACATTTGTGTAATGAGTTGGGAAGTCGAATTCAAAATAGAACCTACTTCAGAAACGGGGTTTTCCGGTTTTCTTTCTCAAGAATTGTCAGTTGATTTGAACTATAAAATCAAAAGCATTCGAAATATCTGTACATTTTGCTTGCCTTACAGATTTTCAGTTACTAATATAAAGCAGAAGCTAAATATGTAGTGAATGCCATTAACATTTGTGTTATGAGTTGGGAAGTCGAAGTCGAGTTTGAACCTACTTCAGAAACGGAGTTTCCTAGTTTTCTTTCACAAGAATAGCGTGCAATTCCTTCAGAAACATTCCAAAAACTAATGAATAGCTTTCCTCATAGAGTAGTACACACCATCAAAAGGTAATTTCACTTCATATTAGTAAATGAGGCATCTGCAAGATAAACAAAGCATAAAGATGCTTTAAATTCATTTGATTCCCATGAGGTGAGGCAAGGTTTTCATCGAATCTATGGACATTTACTATGTTTTATAGTTTAGAGGACAACAAACGTCATAACTGTCTGCAAGCTAAACAAAATATAAAGGTTTTAATCGAATCTATGAACACTTACGATGTTTTATAGATTAGATGACAAACAATTAATAGACGATGACAACCAACATCATAAATGTCTGCAAGATAAACAAAGCATAAAAATGCTTTAAATTCATTTTGTTTCGATGTGGTGAGGCAAGATTTTCATCTAATCTGTGAATATTTACTATGTTTTAAAGTTTAGATGATAATCAACCGATAGACCGATGACAACCAACATCACAATTATCTGCAAGATAATCAATACGTAAAGATGCATTCAGTTCATTTGATTCTAATGAGGTGAGGTAAGGTTTTCATCGAATCAATGAACATTTACAATGTTTTATAGATGAGATGATAACCAACCGATAGACCGATGACAACCAACATCGTAGATGTCTGCAAGATAAAAAAAAAAGAGCATAAAGATGCTTTAAATTCATTGATTCCAATGAGGTGAGGCAAGGGTTTAATCGAATCTCTGAACATTTACGTTGTTTTATAGGTTAGATGACAACCAATATCATGAATGGTTCTACATTTTCTTTTGTATAATGGTATCTGGATATTTTTATAATATAAAATACTAGCTAATACCGGCGCATTTCTGCCGCAAAAAGAAATCATATTAAACGAAATCAATCGATTTTGCAATGTTTTATCGAAATAAGATGAATGTTACGACAGTATATAAAATACGAACAAACAAATATTCATTTTTATATATTAGATTTGTGTATTCTTTTAGAATTGTAAAACTTGTTCTTTCAGAATGGTAATGAGAGAAACTGTTTATTGTATCTCGTGACTCATTTAATATTCTTTCAGAATTCTTAAACTTAATTTTAGAAAATGTAATTAAAACATTTTTTAAAAATTGATTAAACATAGAAAATATGTTTATACCATAAAATCGTTAATATAGTTGAAAAGATAATTTTTGAAAATTAAGGTGGGGCAAAATTATTTGTACTACAAAATTTTTGGCGGTTACTGCGAAAGAATTAATTTATTTAAAATATAAAACTCACAGGTTGGTCTCCACAAAACTTTCTCGCATAATCAGTAATAAAGTTGTTACGTCTGAGAATGACTTGCATGACATTTGCTTACTATAGTTATAAAATATTAACCTTTCACTTGGATTTAGCATTTCTTCAGAATCTATTGTCGCCTCGGCGAGTTATATGGAAATTAATCCTTGGTAAATAGATGTGGTTGAGTTTCAATTTTTTTTTTTTTTAGATAATTGTACAACCATCCCGTAGATGTAAGCAATAAATTGACCTGGTTTCATTGTATTTGGATGAATGGTTCAGGAAGGCATAAGAGACATACAGACAAATATCCATTTTTATTTATATGGATTTCAATCCTATAGGAGTCATACCCCAAAAATTTCTCGCGCACTTTCCAATAAGCCTGTTACCTTAGAGAACGACTTGCATAATATTTATGTAAAATAGATACGAAATATTAACCTCTAGCTTGAATTGAGCACCTTCACTGAATCTTTTGTCTCCTCGGCGTGTTATTTGGAGAATAATGCTTGGTAAATAGATGTGGTTAAGATTCAAATTTCTTTTCAGATAATTGAACATTTCCTATAACCATCCCTTAGATGTAAGCAATAATCTGACCTAGTTTTATTGCAAACAGATGAACGGTTTAAGAAGGCATAGGAGACATACAATCAAATATTCATTTTTATTTATATGGATTTCAATCCTATAGGAGTTTTAATCCAAAAACTTTCTCGCAAACTCTCTAATAAGCCTGTTACCTTAGAGAACGATTAACATAGCATTTCCGTACAATAAATATGAAATATTAACCTCTAGTTTGAATTTAGCACCTTCACTGAATCTGTTGTGTCTCCCTGGCGAGTTATTTGATAGTTCATCCATGGTTAATAGAAGGTCACGGTTACTAGAGGGACCAGTCCCACTAGTTATAGATGGGATAGGAGGTACGACAGAAAATGTGGATGATTTTCAGCATCCGATTACTTTTACTTTAATCAAAAAATCGATTAAAGAAGCTTCCAAGTAGAAGCGAGCTTTTTCCTCAATGAAAGACCATCCAAAAAAGGGACAGGAGCCAAATGTCTTTGTTTTTACTACGTAATGTGAAGCATTCTCAATGAAGGCAACACAATTGGGAAAGCTGCCAACACCGTCAGCATAAAAGTGTGTAGGGTGGATTTTACTTCGAAGCCGAATACAAACAGAAATTTACATAACAATCATAACAATAAAAACAGAATATTTAAATTCACTCGTCCCAAAAAGTTGAACTGTATTTGCAATATTTGAAAAATGAAACTGGAATATTTCGAAGGGAAAATATTTTTTTGATTTATTTAATACGTTCCCTGCCACTACCCTCGTCAGATATCAGGACCATCTATCTAATTAGATGACCCCTTCTTTACTATCTTTTAACTGTTGTAGAGAAGGTGTCATCTAATAACACAGATGGTTTGGTCCTAGAAAAGAACGCAATCTATGAGTTATCTTGTAGTTTGCAGTCAACGTGTTAACATGTTCACGATTTATCTCGTAGTTAGTAGTCAACGTGTTAACACGTCCACGAATTATCTCGTAGTTGCCAGAAACGTGTTAATACGTTCACTGCCACTACCCTCGTCTGATATCAGGACCATCTATCTAATGAGATGACCCCTTCTCTGCTACCTTTTAACTGTAGTAGAGAAGGTGTCATCTAATAACATAGATGGTTTGGTTCCAGAAAAGAACGCAATCTACGAGTTATTTCGTGGTTGGCAGTCATCATATTCAATTGCAAAACAACCGCACATATAAATTTTGTAAAAAAAATTGAAACTAAATCGGAAAATGATAAATTATTCCACATAATTTTTGATGGCACATACCACCATTTTCAAAATAGTTGTCTATTGAAAATTGATTATTCAAGTGACATATTCACACATTTTCTTATTGTCTCTGCCAAATGGAAAGGTATCGGCTTCAGAACCAGAAGGTTCGAGACCCGATTCCACCGAAGAACCATCGTATGAAGGAATCTGAGCACATTAAATATGTTGGGGTCAAACGTTGGGACAGCGGTGGCCTGGAGGTAAGGTCTCGGCTTCAGAACAAAAGGGTTTCAAGTTCGAGACTCGATTCCACCGAAGACCGTCGTGTGAGGGGGTCTCTTGCACATTAAATCTGTCAGGCCAAATGTCCTCCCACGGGTGTGGTGTGGAAAGGGGGTGCCACTTCAGGTGTCCTCCTCGTCATCTGACTGTGGTTCAAAATGACGAGGTCCGTCCCGAAATAGCCTTAGTCTTGCTTTACAACGGCAAGTTAATATAACTAAATAAAATTAAACGAAAAACTAAACCCTCATTTTCAAAATAGTTATGTATATTGAAAATTGATTAATATTTCCACATTGCCTTTTTGTTTCTGCCACGTGGAAAGGTCTTGACTTCAGAACCAGAAGGTTCGAAACCCGATTCAACCGAAGAATTATCGCATGAAGGAATCTGGTGCACATTAAATCATTCGTGGTCAAACGCCCTCCCATCGGTGTTCTAATGTTCATTTTCCCAATTCCTGATAAGTGGAATTTCCAGCCAGCTGTGTTACCACTTGTTAAAACCCTCCATTGTCAAATGCCTCCAGATTGCCAGATGGGGAATCTTTACAATCGCGTGGTCGTCTTTTCTGTTCATGAGTGACGTCCTGCTGAAGAACCACACGTGGTGTTTCTTTAAGGGGAAGGAGTGTCAAACCATCTGGATGCTAAATGTTTCCCATTGTGAAGGGACTATAATCAACACGTGTTCCTGAATGGTCAGTTACGAGGATGCATCAATCCTGATAAGTGGCATTTCCAGCCGGTTGTTCCACCACCTGTTAAAGCCCTCCATTGTTAAATGCCTCCAGATTGCCATCTGGGGAATATTTTTACCCTAGTGGTCATCGCATCTGATCATTAGTGACGTCCTGGTGAAGGACAACCCATAGGTTTTCATCGTTTAAGAGCAACTAATTGCATCTTCAAGAGGAAGGAGTGTCAAACCATCTAGATGCTAAATTTTACCCATTGTCAAGGGACTATAATCCACACATGTTCCAGAACGGTCAGTTACGAGGCCACATCATTAACGGACATTCCCATGATCAACTGGTGACCATGAGGGGGGGGCATTTTGCTGAACAACTATTGGGTGCTGGAGAGCTCAAGTGGACCAATGTAAAATGAGAGGCGATGGCTGGACACAGGACTAAAATATGGGTTTCTTTTAAGGTGTGTCGAGAGAATTCTTAGATTGCGGACTGCTGAATTACTCTCCACACTCGAATAGCCGTGTTTAATGACAACTTGTTAGTTTCTGGTGAAGTTTTTCCTCCGAATTGATGGAGATCCTATCTTCTATATGAATAAAATGAATGTTTGTCTTTATGTCTCTTATGCGCTGTTGTACCGCTAATCTGATTCCGATAAAACTTTGACTACTTTTTACTTGCACTTACGAGATGGTTATAGACATATTAAAATTATCTTATATATAAAACATATTTTTGGATCTATTTACCGCATCTATTAACCACTGATTGACCACCAAATAACTCACCAAACATATGCAGTAAAGATGCCAAATATAAGCTAAAGACTAATATTTCGTAGCTATTGTACGTAAATGCAATGTAAGTCTTTGAGGTAATAGTTTTATTAAAAGTGGGCAAGAAAGTTTCAGGTCAAACCAATTCTATAAGTTTGAAATTCTAACTAAACACTTATAAAATTTTAGCGTTTTTGCATTAACTCCCGAAAATATTAGATTACAAATAATCTTAGTTTTCAAAAAATTGTCTTTTCAACTATATTAAAGATTTTATGGTATAAATATATTTTCTATGTTTAATCAATTTTGAAAGAAAATATTTTAATCATATTTTCTAATATTAGACTTGAGAATACTGAACGAATATTAAACGAACCACAAGATACAATAAATAGTTTCTTTCATTACCATTCTGAAAGAACACCAAGCTTTATAATCCTAAAAGATACACAAATCTAATACATAAAAATGAATATATGTTTGTAAAATAGAATAATAAAAATAGAATAAAAACTATTTATTCTTCTTTATATACCCTTCAATTATGATGAATGTATTCTTTGCCAACAACAAAATAAATATCCTTTTTTCTATCATTCTTAATTAAACAATATTATTATTTCAAATTATTTTTTAATAAAAGATTTTGTTGTATTTATTAGAAGAATATTTTATTGTAATCATCTTATTTGAATTTCAAAAAAAAAAAAATATTGAAAATATGCAAATGTATTAATTAGATAAAAAAATATTTATAATATTATATAAATAACATCTGTAATATCCTATACTTGAGATAAAATCTCGTTTCAGTGAACTGTACATTAATTAAATTAAACTTCAAATAAATTCCATAAAAATTATTAATTTCATTTTAATAATTAGAAATTCAATCATTCCTTAATTTTTTTTAAATCCAAAGTTTAAACCTTGATTAAAAACCTTTTTTTTGCTTTGTTTTCAAAAGTGTGAATATAGATGCAGTTAGCAGCAGCATACATAGTGGTTTTCAAAATATCTGTAATGTATTTATAATGCAGGAATATAATCGGAAGCGTTTAACCTCTTGTCTGATTATCCCGAGTTATCTCGGGCTCATGTATTTTGCAGTTAATTATTATCCCGAGATAACTCTGGTGAATCAGAGTTTGTCAGTACGATTCAAATACTAATATAAACCTTTTCTCATTCGCACGAGATAACTCGGGATAGTAAACTAATATTAAAACTAAATGCTTTTACCCCTAGAAAAAAATTAAAAATTAAACTTAAAACCTACATCTTTTGTTTTGTTTCCTTGTGTTTAATATGAAAATTAATTAATGTGATGATGTTTTACAATTTTTTTCAAAAAAATATGTAAGGGAAGCTGTTAAAATTCCTTCAGACTTGGATTTCTTTTTGATGCAAACATTTATTTTCTTTGCTGCAGATTAATTCAAAACTGCTATAATTTTTTTTTTCAGATTATGTTTGAAATTTGGAAGACAGTCTAAAGAGATCCTGATTATCCCGCGTTGCCTCGGGTTTATATATTTTGCAGTTAATTATCATACCGAGATAACTCGGGCGAAACAGAATTTGTAAATACGATTCAAATACTAATATTTAACTTTTTTCATTCGCCCGATGTAACTCGGAATAGTAAACTAATATTAAAATTAATAATAAAATTTTAAAAATGTGATTATTTTTTTCAAAAAATTGTGTAAGGGAAGCGGTTAAGATTCCTTCGGACCTGGATTTCTTTTTGATTCAAACATTTATTTTCTATACTGCAGATGAATTCGAAACTGCTATAAAAATAAATGCTTTTTTTTTTCGAGTTCTGTTTGAAATTTCAAAGACAGCCTCAAGAGAGAATTCCACGATATTAAAAAAGAAAGTCACATATTATTCCACTCCTGAGGAATCTTATCTACGACAACGATGGATCTAATATATTTCACGGAGGAAAAAATTCTGATCTTGACATGCCTGAAACATGGATTATGTTCATTCGCCCGAGATAACTAGGGATAGTAAACTATTCAAACGAAATTCTTTTACACCCATAAAAAATAATAATTCAACTTAAAACCTACATATTTTGTTTTGTTTCCTTGTGTTTAATAATAAAATTTTTAAAAAATGTTATGATTTTTTGCAATTTTTTTCAAAAAAATGCGTAAGGGTTAAAAGTATTTTAGACCTGGATTTCTTTTTGAAGCAAACATTTATTTTCTATACCGCACATTAATTCTAAACTACTTAAGAAATAAAGACTGCATTTCTTTTTGATGCAAACATTTATTTTCTATACTGCAGATTAATTCGAAACTGCTATAGAAATAGGTCTTTTTTCTTTCAGATTCTGTTTGAAATTTGAAAGACAGTCTCAAGAAAGCCTGTATTTAAAGGGAATTAGAAACATACATAGTTATTTTCAAAAATATCTGTAATGTATTTATAATCCAGGAATATAATTGGGAGCCTTTAACCGCTTGCCTGATTATCCCGAGTTATCTCGGTTTCTTATATTTTGCCGTTAATTATCATTTCGACATAACTCTGGCGAAACAGAGTTTGTCAATACGATTCAAATACTAATATTTAAGTTTTTTTCATCCTCCCGAGATAACTCGGGATAACAAACTAATATTAAAAATAAATACTTTTACACCCATAATAAATTAAAAGTTCAACTTAAAACCTACCTATTATAATATTCATTCGCCCGATATAGCTCGGGATAGTTAACTAATATTAAAATTAATAATAAAATTTAGAAAATGTGATTATTTTTTTCAAAAAAATGTGTAAGGGAAGAGTTTAAGATTTCTTTGGAACTGGATTTCTTTTTGATTCAAACATTTATTTTCCCTACTGCAGATTAATTCGAAACTGCTGTAGAAATAAACCCTGCATATCTTTTTGATGCAAGCATTTATTTTCTATACAGCAGATTAATTCGAAACGGCTGTAGAAATAAAGACTGGATTTCTTTTTGATGCAAACACTTATTTTCTATACTTCAGATTAATTCAAAACTTCTATATCAATAAAGCTTTTTTTCTTCTCAGATTCTGTTTGAAATTTCAAAGACAGCCTCAAGAGAGAATTCCACGATATTAAAAAAATAAGTCACATATTATTCCACTCTTGAGGAATCTAATCTACGACAACGATGGATCTAATATATTTCACGGAGGAAAGAATTCTGATCTTGACATGCCTGAAACATAGATTATGTTCCTAATTGGGAAATTGCCTCAGCAGTTATTGATTTTTTGGGACGTAATAACGGCGGAGACCTTTTTTTCTTACGGATTCTTGGGATATTCAAAAACAAGATGTCGAGATTCGGTTAATTATAAATAGGAAGTCGTTCGATATTGATTTCAGGATTATTAAGTTCCTTTGAGAGAGATTTTATTATTTTAAATTTATTCTATTTAATAATTTTGCTCTTAGTCGATCTTTTATAATTTGATTCGAAAGTTCGATCTCTAAATTTCATTTCGAGGAATAAATATTTATCTTACTGTCATCATCTTTTGCAATTTAAAATGCCGGTATCTTGGCATAGAGGTCAAGGAGCGCGGTCTAGGCTTTCCGGGCTCGAAGTTTGAAATTTTAACTAAACATTTATTCAATTTTAGCGTTGTTTACAGTAACTTCCGAAAATATTAGATTACAAATAATTTTGCACCATCTTAATTTTAAAACAACTGTCTTTTCAACTATATTAATGATTTTATGGTATAAATATATTTTCCATGTTTAATCAATATAAATATATTTTCTATGTTCAATCAATTCTATGTTTAATCAAATAAATTCATATTTTTGAAAACAAAGCAAAAAAAAAAAAAAAAAACCCAGAAGGAAACAAAACAAAATATGTAGATTTTAAGATGAATTTGAATTTTTTATGCGTGTAAAAGCATTTAGTTTTAATATTAGTTAACTATCCCGAGTTATCTCGGGCGAATGAAAAAAAGTCTTTTGCAATTTAAAATGCCGGAGTCCTGGCATAGAGGTCAACGTCTTTTCCCCGTGTTCTAGGGGTCCCGGATTCGAGTCCCGGTTCGGGAATGGTTGTTCTTCTTCTATTCGGCAGGGGCAGCGGTGGTCTGGTGGTAAGGTCTCGGGTTCGGAACCGGAGGGTTTCAGGTTCGTGTCTCGATTCCACCAAAGAACCGTCATGTGAGGGGGTCTCTTGCACGTTAAATCTGTCAGACCAAACGTCCTCCTGCTGGTGTGGTATGGAGAAGAGGGTGCCAGCTCTGGTGTCGTCCTCGTCATCTGACCGTGGTTCAAAAGGACGAGGTCTGTCCCAAACTAACCCTAGTGTTGCTTTACAATGGAGAGTTAATGTAACTAAACTAAATCAACGTCTTTTCTCCGAGGTCTAGAAATCCCGGGTTCGAGTCCCGACTCGGGCATGTTTGTTCTTCCTCCGTTCTACCGCAGTGGCCTGGTGGTAAGGTCTCGGCTTCGGAACCGAAGGGTTTCAGGTTCGAGTTTCAATTCTACCAAAGAACCGTCGTGTAAGAGGGTCTGTTGCACATTAAATCTGTCAGACCAAACGTCCTCCAGCTGGTGTGGTGTGGAGAAGGGGGTGCCAGCTCAGGTGTCGTCCTCGTCATCTGACCGTTGTTTAAAATTACGAGGTCCGTCCCAAAATAACCCAACTGTTGCTTTACAACGGGACGTTAATATAACTAAACTTCTTCTATTTTATCATTGAGTTGTGTGAATGTGCACCTCTGTAAAAAGTGTTGTGCAAGTGAATGTGAAGTAGCTAAATCACACTATTGACCCTAAATGGCACTACAGAGAGAATTAGAAACGCTCATTTCGGCTTAAGATATACAACTATGTTCGAGGGAAAATTTTTGGAAAATTGAATTCATAAAAACTATTTAAAGCTATGGTTTTTAGATGTATTGTCAATTTCAGTACAAAATAATGTAAATGCAAAAACTATTTGGAAAGATAATATATTTTAAGAAGTAGGAAAATTGTAGTAAATTCTAATGAAATTTAACGAAAACTTTTTACACTCTGCCCAAAGCTGTAAAGCAGCCATCCTACTTTTCTTTGTACGCAAGTTATGGAATATAATGATGAATGAAATGAACCCAAATCTAAGAAATTGTTTGTGATGCAAAGAAGTTATGGGTATGATTTACGTATATAAGCATTTTTTCCATAAATTTCCATTATTTCCATCCCTTAGTTTTTCTAAAAACACATATAAATGAAAAAGTATTTCGCATAAAACTTTTGGTTCATTTCATTGCTCATAATAATAATAATAATTCGCAATGTGGTCGGTAATCAGTGTTTTTAACTTAGTCGGATACCTTAAATTGCTGACAGATGTTTGTCAGCTTTCTTGTAAAGTGCCATAAGTAGTAACAACAGCAATTTAAAAGGAATTCTAAAGGACAGTTGCGACTAATGTTATAAAATGGGAAGTGGGCAAAATATTCACAAACATTTGCCAAGAAAATTCTGCCTAGAACCACGGTCACCTGCTGGCAAGATCTCGGCTTCGGATACGGAGAGCTTCAGGTTCGAGACCCGATAATACTGAAGAACCGATGTGTAAATAGGCCCTGTGCACGCTAAATCAGTCAGGGTCAAACTTCCTCCCTTGGTATGGTGTGGAAAATGTGGCAAGGAATTGCCTGCCCAAGTACCGTCCTCGTCATCTGACCATGGCTCAAAAGTACGAGGGTCATCCAAAAAACAGCCCTAGTTTTGCTTTAAAAAGTAATGTTTACCTTTAAATGGTTAGGTGAAATTTCAGGACTTAACCCGGAAGATGTGGTCAACGAGACCGCATTTCATTTACACTCAAAGTAAATTTTCTAATGAATGTATTAGTGTGAAAAATTGTCAATATAATCTGCAGATATTTTTCTTTATGTATAGATATGTTTTAGAAATTTTTCAAAATAAATTAACATTGAAAAAAATAAATGCGTTAGAACATACATTTTCTTGACAAATTACGCGTTACAATAAATAATATTCTTGAAAGAGCAATATTACTTTTTACATAATATTTATTTTTCCAGTATATAAAGGTATATAGAAAACTATATAATGCAAAATTCAACAATTATATGAAAAATAAAAAACATTGGTAATGGGTAAAATTGACCCATTTTTTATCGTCTTGTGTGACTTTCATAGCATGGTTTTCTTGAGCATTTTAAACATAAAGGTTAAGAATTAATATAAAAATCGACCTATAAATATTGCATATATTTCTCTTCGTATAGTGATATATTTTATTAATTTTTTAAAATCCATTATAGCTAGAAAAATTAATGATGCTTGAACATACATATCAGAATCAGGGGAATGCGAACTTGCATCGAAAAACTCTTCTGTCCAATTATCCAAATCACTAAAATCCCTTTTCTGCTTCACTTCAAAGTGTCTGGTACTCTGCTTCATAATAGGATCAGTAAATTGTATGATATTTAAAGGCCAAAGTTTTAGCGCCATCTTCTAAGCCTTATTCATCACTGGGACACTAACAGGAGAGTGCGGTCTTAGAGACCACACTTAACCCTCCAAGCGGCGGAGACGTCTTTTTCTGGAAGGCACAAACCCTCCGAAACGGGCGTAACCGTGTTTTTTCGTTCTGTTCAGTTGTTTCCGAGACGGGCGCAAACGGTTTTTTCCTACTTTCAATTGAAGCGTCGAAAAGGGCGAAGACGTGTTTTTTCTTCTGTGCCATTCCCCTCTGTTAATGACCTTCTTGTCAGTGATAGATTACTTTACTATAACCCCCTAAAGAGAACCGAGTAGAAGCACTTAGCGCTCATAAAAGAATTCCTTATCGTTAAATGATTTAAGTAGGAAGTATATTTCATGTGGTTTTTAGAAACTTATGAGAAAAAAAAATCTTCTCACTAAATTTTACTTACCAAAATAATAACTTACGAACACATTCCTTAGTAAAGCAAAATATTTCTAAATAGATTTTTACGTAAAATGTTGCTATTAAACAACTTTAAAATACGTCTAACGCCTTCAAAAGAATGACAAAAATAAAAACAATTTAAATAATTTATTTTATATATTTATTTAACTACTTTGCCTCAAAATTCATGACAAGAATACGTTGACAAATTTTCAGTTAAGAAATAAAGACTGTCTGTTAAAATTTGATTTTTGATGTAAAAATGTTTCAATTTTCTTTTTCATTTATTTAAAAATACGGCATAAAGACTTGCAAGGAATTTCATGTTTTAATTTAGTTATTTGTGTTTAAATTAATTTATTTTTTGTGTTTTATTTTATTTAATTCGCAGTAATGTAAATTTATATTATAGGTTCCGAATCAAAAGTTGTAATATATTTATAGTAGCCATATTGTAAAATTCTTTTTTTTGTAAATCGCGAGAAACGATAATCACAAAAAAATTAATTAGAAAACAGCTAGAAAACAAAATAAACAAAAAATTAATATAAACAGCTGGTCCTGGATTTATAAAATTTGGTACATAATTACTTCCTGACCAATAGATAATCACTAATTAGAATCTTTTTTAAATTTCTTATTTCTTATTTATTAAATCTTAATTTAAATTTAATCAAGCAGAAAAGCTTATTGGTAATTGTTGTGTCACATTAAAATTCAAAAGATTAACTTTCCTTAGACAAAATTTTCGTTTTCGGGACAATTTTTATTCAGGTTTTAAAAACAATTCAGAATTTTAGAAGTAATTTGTAACAATTCTTTTTTATAGAAATGAAATTGAAATCAATTTTGTTATTTTACCGTAACTTTCCGGCGTTACTTTCTTCACGTTGAGAAAAAATATCTGCTTTGTTTAAACAGTAACTTCAGTTAAAATTTTTAAGAACTTTTTAATGGCTTATTTGAATAACACGATGTAAGAATCTTTCACATGATATGCCATAATTGATGAAATCAAGAATAACGACATCATTAAGACTTTGATGATGAATGAATGAATATTTTAATGAGCACTTTAAAATATTTAGGAAACTATTTTTTAAATGTGACATATGAGATACTTTATATACATTGCAACTAATCCCAATTTGAAATAATAATTTTCTAAAACTATTTAAAAATGTTTCTACAATTTCAAATGATATCATACTAATAGTTTCAAAATTTTTTGAAAGATTAAATTTTGAAAAGAAAAAAAATCTTGCGTTTTAATGACTCATTCTGGAGTGTCATGAAGAAATAGGAATCGTCAGCGCAATGAATATAATCAAATGAACATTAGCTTGAAAATAGAAATAAAATGCTCAATGCAAATTAAGTTTTCACTACTTTATTGAATTTAATTTCGGATTTATACCTGATTCTGTTAGTGATTAATGTACATATTCTATACATTAATCACTATATTATTTCTGCATTCATTACGTTATTAATAAATCATTCAAATAAGCTGTAGATTTTTGAACAATATATAAATTAAACAATTCATTTAATTAGTATTTAAATATGAAGAACTTATTCTGAAAAGTTCCTCTGTTTTTTCAAGATCTGATTCTTTGAATTAGAAAAACATTAAAAAATTTGTATGAAGAATCAATCCAAAAATTTTAGTTGAATATTAGTAAAATTAATTTTGAAAGTTGCTTAGTTGCGACAAACATGCTCTTGTTATCATTCCCAATAGCCTTAATTACGGTTTATATTCTGTTTTGCCTTGATTTCATTTAGGAATATGACAAGTACGAAATTATTTATTTTGGAGCATTCGATTTATGCACTTACACATTCTGTCATTCAGAACTTTTTTAAAAAATGTGCCAATCTGTTGACTCTGCTATTTTCAAAAGATAGATTCTAAGAAATTGTGTTGAAGCACTGAAAAGTGTTTTCTTGCCAAAAGTGATATTTGATTTTAATACCGGGTGGCCAGAAATAAAACACCCCTACTCTGACCTCCCTGGATATCGAACTACTCAGTGTAAAGGCTTGAAAATTTGTGGACATACTATTCAAAAAATGGGGAAACGGATTTCACGAAAAAAAAATTTAGTTCCAGAAATCACCGATAGGTGGCGCTGTACCACTGGACGTATGCTGAAAAGACACAAAAACACGTTTTAAACACATTTTATTTGAAAGTACCAAGCATACATGAAACAAGGACGTTATCGATGCAGGGAATGCTGCTCAATATGGTTCCCTTCCTGAAGATGTAAAATGTGAAGTCTGTGGACAGCTTGTTCAACTGCGGATCGTAACTGGTCATCTGAGATGCTTCTCACATGCAGACTGATACTCTCTTTCAAATCTGCCAAGGTTATCAGACGTTCTCGATAAACAAGGTTTTTTAAGTGTCCCCAAAGCCAAAAATCACACGGATTAAGATCCGGTGAACGAGATGGCCAAGTTGTCGGAAACGCGCGACTGATTATTCTGTCAGTGGTGAAATGTTGGCGAAGAAACTGTTGCACAGGGAGTCCAATGTGTGGAGGTGCTCCATCTTGCATAAAAGTAATGGTGTCAAGGCATTGGCGCTGCTGCAAATGGGGTACAACAAATGTTTCGAGCATCCTTTTGTACCTAGTGGCCGTCACGGTACATGTCTCAAGGCCATTGGAAGTAACCTCTTCGAAAAAGAACGGTCCAAGGATGAATGTGGCTGTGAATCCACACCAGACTGTAACTTTCGGTGAGTGGAGTGGAATCTCTTGGAAGGTACGGGGGTTTGTCGTGTCCCATATGCGACAGTTATGGGTGTTCACTGTTCCACTGAGGTGGAAATGGGCCTCATCGCTCCACAGAATCTGCCACGGCCACGATGCATCCACTTCAACTCTAGCAAGAAATGTCAATGCAAAGGTCAGTCGCATCTCCCTGTCTGTGGCCAGCAATTGTTGATTAGGGCGGATTTTGTACGGGAAACAATGCACCATTTTTCTGAGTACGTTCCACACTGTGCTATAGGGAACACCCAAGTGTCGTGACACTGCACGTGCACTACTGCAGCCTAAAACATTATCCATTGACTGTTCAACAATACCGGTGGCAACATCTTCAACGACATCTGAACGAACCGGTTTGCGTCCTCGACCAGGCTGAACTCCAAGATGTCCAGTTTCCTCGAATCGAGCGATCATTCTCCTGAGAGCTTGTGGAAGCAATGGTCCCTTACGCAAATCCTTAAGTCGGCGAAACTCTCGAAGTGCTGCTGGAGCATTTCCTTTATTCTCGTAAAACAACTTCACAAGCAAAGCGCGTTCTGGCAGCGTGACAGCCATCACTAATAAGAATGACATTCCCCACCTTTTAACTTCTTTTATACCCAGAACATGGCTTCTAACCATGCTTTATGCAAATTTTTCTGGTTACAGTATGAAATTGCAGTTACAACGGGAGTTCTAGCTTCTTTACTATTTTTATTTTCCATAAGGGGCAGAAAAATTAAAAAGGAAGCATGGAAGCATTCCATTCCGCATAAACATTTTAATTTTTATTATTATTTGTGTCTTTTGATCATAGTTCCAGTTGTGCAGCGCCACCTATCGGTGATTTCAGGAACTAATTTTTTTTTCGTGAAATCCGTTTCCCCATATTTTGAATAGTATGTGTACAAAATTTTGAGCCTTTACACTGAGTAGTTCGATATCCATGGAGGTCAGAGTAGGGGTGTTTTATTTCTGGCCACCTTGTATAT
>JAPMOQ010053333.1:553853-580774 GCA_026543055.1 Argiope trifasciata | reverse complement strand
ATATATAATCATAAAATTATTAAAACAATCAAAACACATTTCTTGATCAACAAAACTAAAACGAAACCAAATAGGTCGAAATCGAAGTTAAAACTCAATTCAGAATTACACGCTAAAAGTTCACAAAATGAAAGGTAAATGAATAAGAACCAATTAATGAAACAAATCCACAATACTATATTCAAAGAATTATTTAAACGAAACAGAAACAAAAGTAACTACGGAAATGAAACCAAAACCGGAATCGAAACTAAAAATCCTTACTGATTAAACAAGTTTTAAGAATTAAAATGTTTTTAAATCAATCATTGTATTTAGAGAGCGCAAATGCAGCTACAACTAAAATACAAATATATTATACAAATATATACAAATATAATACAAATATATAATACAAATATTTAAATATATATATATATATAATCTGGTCCACGGCGCTTTGCTTCAGAAGAAGAAATAATTTTGGAAATATCGTTTGAAATTTAAAATAGTTATCTTGTTTAATTAGGAATGATAGAAAGATTAATATTTATTTTCGTATCGGAAAAGAATACATTCATTAAAATTGAGTGACATATAAAGGAGAAGCGTAAATAATATTAATTCTATTTTTTATTATTCAAGACTGTAGGGTTGGCACTATTTTTGTTTTTCCATCTATAACAGTAACAAATAAGTGCAAGTAATAAATATTCAAAGTTTTATCGTTATCGGATGATCTGTACGGCAACGCATGACACATACAGACAAACATTCATTCTTATTTATATAGATTACTTGTTGGATAATTTTACTTTGCCTGTCACTATCCCGCAACTGTAAGTAATAATTATTCGAAGTTTTATCACTAGTTTTTTTTGTTTAGTGTAGTTATATTAACGTCCCGTTTTGAAGCAACACTAGAGTTATTTTGGGACAGATCTCATCGTTTTGAACTGCGGTCAGATGACGAGGACGACACCTGAGCTCGCACACTCCTATCCACAACACATCAGGGGCAGTACGTTTGGCACCGACAGTTTAACGCGCACCAGACCCGCTCACACGGCCGCCCTTCAGTGGAATCAGACCTCGAACCTTCAACCCTCCGGTTCTGAAGCCGAGACCTTACCACCAGGCCACCGCGGTCTCCGAAGTTTTATCGCCATAGAATGAGCAGTACGGCAGCGCATAGAGACATACAGACAAAAGTATATATATATATAATTTTTTGTACATGAATCCTTTTCGAAGTATCTAAACATAGTATAAAAGGAAGTCACCTGAAAGCGCCTATTTATTAGAAAAACTCGTGAAATAGCTAAGGGCTATTGGGGATATTTATACCAATTTATAGAACATTTATTGGAAAAAGTTTTAGTACCTTAAATTCATATCAAAATAAAACGAACTTCATAATTGCGATTTTAATTATCCCGCTTATGCGCGAAAACCTCAAACTGCGCATGTGCAAACATCAAGAGCTGTGGTATGTATATGCGATAATTTCTTTGTTTACGTCTGATTTTAAACAGCGATTCAAATCTCATTATGCTGAAGAGAAGGAAATCCTACCTTCTCTGGAACATATTAAATGCCAAAAATCTTCGATTGTTGCACGATGAGGTAAATGAAGAGGAAAGAAACGCTCGGTTAGTGAATATCAGAGAAATAATTAACTTAATGAAGGAGCACTTCTGTTGAGCGAAGTAACCTTCCCTCTTTAAAATCTCATGAGGATTGCGAATTATTATTATATCAAATTATACATAATTGATAAACAAGTGTGGAACTGTCTGTACAATGACTTATTTGTATATTTTTATATTTTATAACAGCTCTTCTTTTGAATATTTTTAATGGATTGTTTTATATATAATTTTTACCTTTTTATCAGTCTAAATATTTCTGAATGTGGGCTTTGAAATTGTTTTGAATCTATTTTAGATAATTTCTAAATATATATTTGTGTTTTTTTGCTGTTGCATAACATGAAGTTTAAAGCTAATTTTTCTTCTTGGATGCTATACCACGGGCAATGTGTGCAGGTTTTCACATAAAGGGAAAAAAATAGAGAATTTTTAATAAGGCATCAGATATGACAAATCTATTCCGTTCTCCTCATCTTTGCTTGCACAAATATTTTAAAACGGTTAGATTACAGTCAAAAAATCTTCAAGGGCTTTGTATGTGCAGTGTCCACAAACAAGATAAGGCCACTTACCATAAGAGCTAAAGGAGATTATCACTAGAATCATGTGAAAGAAATCAATAGTGCAATTCGAAGATGCGTGGATTTGTTTGATAAGAGCAAACAGAAAACGTTGCTAAGTCCTTGAAGATTTGTAATTACGCCAGAAGGCATTCCTAAAGCATTTGTAATCTTGAATTTGAAATGGAATCGGAATTGTTTTTTGAAAGAGTGGGTATCTTTATTTGAGATCATTTTAAAAATTTCGAGTTAAAATTTTTCCGGAAGTGTGCTAGAAAAATATGACGAGTTGATAAAACTATAATTCGACCAAATAAAAGTCAGCATTTATAAAGGAATTTTTTACTCATAATTTTCTAAACATTTCCGATTTCGTCCGATTTTAGTCTATTAATTCGCTTTCTTTTACTTAACTGTTTAAGAAGAGAGTTGAAAAGCACATTACAGCTTTCAAATCTGTTGCATGTGGAGTTGTTGTTGGAGTTGTGGAGTTGTGGCATGTTGGAGAGAAGTTTTATGATAGTAGCTCTTCAATATTTCAGACGAAGGAAGTAATTCCGAAGAATTTTTCTGAATTCTCAGGAATTAAAATGACAGCAGAATAATTAGCATTTTGCAACAAAACCTTATATCAAAATTAATATTTAACTATTTAAATTCCCTTGGGTAATTTTTAAATTTTTAAAGAGCATTTGACTTTATTAAAAAAACCTAATAAGATATACATAAACCTCAAAAAGAAACAAATTCAATAATTTCATAACGTTAAAATAATAAAATAATAAAGTCATAAAAATTATATTCAAAGGTATAAAACTCGAAAGTACCAAAGGATTAAAAAAATCTTTTAACCAAATATGCTTTTTAGAAGTACATAATTCCAAAAGGAAATTGAGTTGGAGGAAATAATATCGGAATTAAATGATTCTTATAAAATTTTAAAAGACTTAATACTACTTTAATCAAGTATACTTTTTAGAAGTAATTCAAATAGAAAATTGATTGAAAGGAAATAATATAAGAATTAATGACTCTTATAATATTTTAAAAGATTAAAAGCTACTTCTTATTGAAAATAGTATAAATAAATTTTTAAAACTACGTATGTAAATGAGATATGATTTGTTCAAGGACAAAATGTCATACAGAGTCACGTAATAAGAATTCGATCAAAATATTTAACTTTCTCTCAAAAAAGAATGAAGAGGACTTTGCAAAAGAAACTTATTTGGAGAGACATGTTTATTTATCTTCTTAAAACTTGGAAGGATCTGATTTAGCAGAGTCTAATCGTTTTAGAATTGAAAGCTGTAAAAGAGAGTTAAAAGAGAAAGCTGTCTAAGAGAGTTTGAAAAACTTTCACATTTCATTAATGTCAATCTCAGCTCTTTATTTTTCCACCTTTCTTTGAGTATTTGAGGGAATCGCTATCTTATTACTTTTTTTGTGTGTGTATAGCTTTTGAAGTGTTTAAAATATCGAAAATTCTGCACGAAAGTTTGATCTTTTAAATGCATCAATGATATTCGACTTTCTACTGTTACGAATGTTCTTTCGAATGTTACGAATCTGTGATGCTGCTTCCCAGCATAATTAGTTCTATCACCGGAAAGAAGGATTTAACGTATTCTGTACTGGATGCTGCGAATGCTCTTAGAAAGAATCCCAATTCTTGGCGACAAACTTGGGGACTAGGCGACAAAATGGATAATTCTTTAAACTTATCTGTAAAACGTAATAACTTAACTAGATCAGAAGTACATTTTTTTAAATGTTAGTTTCAAACAATATTTTTAAGAATCTGTGATGCTTCTTCCCAGCATAATCAGTTCTATCACCGGGTTTACAGTTTTCTGTAATTGATGCTACGGATGCTCTTAGAAATGATACCAGTACTTGGCAACCATTTGGCGACTTGGTGACAAAAGGGATAATTCTCAATGCTTTGAGAATTTTCCCGATTCGTCCATTAGGAACCGAGATACGTCCAGATGCGCCCTGATTGGCTATTTCATTAAGGCCAGTCTTAGCTTTTGATGTTCCACTTTTCTTTGAGCATTTGAAAGAATCACATTTTTTTTTGTATATAGCTTTTGGATTATTTAAAAGATCAAAAATTCTGCACGAAAAGTTTGATCTTTTAAATGCATCAACGGATCTTGACTTCCTACATATTGCTACGAATCAATGATGCTGCTTCCCATCATAATTGGTTCTATCACCGGAAAGAATGATTTACAGTACTCTGTACTGCATGCTATGGATACTCTTCGAAAGAATCCCAAAGCTTCGCGACAAACTTGGCGACCATTTGGCATCTCCGTGACAAATTTGGCAACTTTGGTGGCAAAATGGCTAATTCTTGAAGCTTATCCTTAAAAAGTAATGATAACTTAGCTAGATTAGAAATACATTATTTTAAATGTTAATTTTAAAAAAATGTTTTACGTATCTGTAATGCTGCTTCCCAGCATAATTAGTTCTATCACAGGAAAGAATGATTTACAGTATTTTGTATTGGATGCTACGGAGGCTGTTAGAAACAAACCCAGAGTTTGGCGATGAATTTGGCGACTTTGGCTACAAAATGGATATTCTCGAAACTGTGAGAATTCTCCCGATTCGTCTATTAGGAACCGAGATACGTCCAGATATTTCTAGCCATGCTTCCTGGAACTATATAACGACGGCAGTTTTAAACTTTCAGCAGAGTAGTCGGAATCGACGTTAGATAACGAATCCTCCAGAGGATAGCGAAGAAGCTCATTCCAGAATTTTTTTCCAGTGATGTAACTAATTATGCTGGGAAGCAGCATAACAAATTCGTAACAATATTTTTTGAAACTCACAGTTAAAAAAAGGTACACCTAATCTAGTTAAGTTATCATTACGTTTTACATATATTATGCCGGCTTCCTGGTAAAGGGATAACACGTCTTCTCCACGTTAAAGGCATCCCGGGTTCGAGTTCCGGTTCTTATGATTTTTCCTCTTCTGTGCTTTTTATGAGAGGTGTGTAAATGTTTTCCCCCCTTTAAAACGGGGTTGTGCAAGCGAATGCGACGCATGAAGTAGCTAAGTGGTACTCTTATCTCTAGTTGGCGCTACTGAAAAAACTAGAGAGGCTCACTCTGCTTAAATCGCTGGAAGATAACTGTTAGCAGGTTTGTAAAGTGCCATAAATCGCAACAACATTTATTGTAACGGATTATTAATTTAATTCGAAGAAAAAATGGGTTAAATTTTCCATAAAACCTCCCTCCCTACCTTATAGGTATATTCTGGAAGGCATTTCAACAAATTATGCTAGCTGGTGCCTGGCGCGTTGCTGCCGCCGTAAAAATAATACAAAGTGAAATCAGTCAGTAATTTGGCAATGTTTTATAGTAATAAAATGAACGCTGCGACAGTATATAAAATGCAAACAAACAAATATTCATTTTTTATATATTATTGGGAGAACAAATTAATTCGGTCCGTTTTCAATAGATGGCTCTGGCTGATTTGTTTACTGAATAATGATAGATGTTTGTGGCTTTGTTAGAAAGGTTTGACCTTTGTCAACCATATTCAGTCAACGAAGCTTCGAGTTTTATACAACATTGGTTTTCTGAGCATTCAATATGTCAAGTTTTGTGCTAAATAAACAACATTTGCGGGAAGTTTTGATTTTCTTTTTTAATTGGAAGAAAAATGCCGCTGAAGCGCATCGATCGCTTGTGGAAGTTTATGGTGAATCTGCGCCATCTGATAAATCATGTAGAGAGTGGTTTCGACGCTTCAAAAGGGATGATTTTAGTGTCGAAGACAAGGAGCGCCCGAGCCAGCCGAAAAAGTTCGAAGACGCCGAATTGGAGGAATTGCTCGATCAAGATCCGTGCCAAACGCAACAAGAGCTTGCAGGATCGTTGGGAGTCACTCAGCAAGCAATTTCCGTGCGCTTGAAAAACATGTGGCAATTGGCATTAAAAAACATGTGGCAAACGACAATTGCCCCATGTGGCAATTGTCGTTAAAAATTACTTGGAAACGTTGAAACGGGAGGTCCTACCCCACCCGCCGTATTCGCCAGATATTGCCCCTTCTGATTATTGGTTGTTCCGACGGATGCATCACGATTTGGCTGGTCACCGCTTCACTTCTTTCGAAGAAATTCAAGAATGGCTCGATTCATGGTTTGCGTCCAGAGAGGACTCATTTTTCAGAGATGGAATCCGAAAATTGCCAGAAAGGTGGACAAAAGTTGTGGCTACCGATGGACAATACTTTCAATAACATGTTTTTTTATTTTGATAATAAATAAAATGTTTTTTTAACGAAAAAAAACGGACCCAATTAATTTGTACTCCCAATAGATTTGTGTATTCTTTAAGAATTTTAAAATCTGGTGTTCTTTCAGAATGGTAATGAGAGAAACTATTTATAGCATCTCGTGACTCGTTTAATATTCTTTCAGAATTCTCAAACTTAATTTTAGAAAATGTAATTAAAATATTTTTTTTAAATTGATAAAACATAGAAAATTTGTTTATACAATAAAATCGTTAATATAGTTGAAACAATAATTTTTGAAATTTGAGATGGTGCAAAATTATTTGAACTACAATATTTTTGGTTGTGACTGCGAAAAAAGCTAAAATTTAATAAAAATTTAAAAACCCCAGGATTGGTCTTCCAAAACTTTCTAACATAATCTGTTATAAATTTACCTCTGAGAATGACTTGCATGACATTTGCGTACTATAGCTACAAAATATTAACCTTTAACTGGGATTTAGAATTTTTACAGAATCTACTGACTCCTCGGCGAGTTATTTGGAGATTAACCCTAGATAAATAGATGCGGTTCAGATTCATTTTTTTAAATTTTAGATAAGTGAACAATTCCTATAACCATTCCGTAGTTGTGAACAATAAGCTGACTAAATTTCTTTGCAATCAGATCAACGGTTTAGGAAGACATAAGAGACATACAAACAATCATTTTTATTTATATAGATTTTGGTGCTTTTCAAGATAACTCGACTGGACTATAAACAGCACAGTAATTTCAGATAATGTAATGAACTTTCAAAAATGAGATTTTTATTAAAATAAGCAAAATAAAAGAATTAAAAATATTGCAACTGTTGAGAAGCATTCATTCTCTGCAGAAAGTGAAATTGTCAGTGAAAAATATGGTTAAAAAATTCCACATTTATGCCAGCATCAAATTCATATAACGCTTCGGTTCCAAATATATTCCCGAATCCAAACCACGCGACATTGACTCGCAATTAGATCCAAGCAAACAGGATTCAGCAAAATAAAAGGATTCAAATAAGCAAAATATAAGGATTCAAATAAGCAAAATCGAAGAATCAAAATAAGCAAAATAGAAGGATTTAAAGTATTGTAACTGTTGAGAAGCATTCATTCTCTGCAGAAAATTAAATTGTCAGTGGTAAATATGGTTAAAAAATTCCATGTTTATGTGAGCATCAGATTCATATCACGCTTCGGTTCCAAATATATTCCCGAATCCAATACTCGCGGCATTGACTCGCAATTAGATAGAAGCAAACAGGAATTAGAAAACTAAGCAAAATATAAGGATTAAAATAAACAAAATAGAAGAATTTAAAATATCGTAACTGTAGAGAAGCTTTCATTCTCTGCAGAATACAAAATTGCCAATGATAAATAACGTTAAAAAATTCCACATTTATGCTAGCATCAAATTCATATCACGCTTCGGTTACAAATATATTCCCGAATCCAATGCTCGCGACATTGACTTCCAATTAGATCCAAGCAAACAGGATTCAGCTGTCTTCGAAAATGAATAATCACACCATCATTAACAGTTTCATGACTTGCAGAAAATGAACGTAGTAACTAATTTTAGTTCGACAGACAAAATATTGCATAAGATCTCTTTTCAACAGAAGCAAAGTTTATAGAATTGCGTCATAGCAAAACTATGACATAAATGAAAAATCCTCAGGATGGAATCAGGATATATGAGAACACATAATTTTTTTGGCACCTTCAAAGAATTATGATGGATTTTTATGTCTTTTCTATCGTGAAAGATTCACGAAAAATGCGCAGCTAAATGACGTGTCAACGGATGAGACGTGTTTAATGTTTGATCTCTCATGTTAAAAGTCCACCGAAACACGTCATAGTAAAGTCATGATGTGAATAAAAATTCTTAACATGGCACGTTGTAGTTGTGAGTAAGCAGTTACTTTTGGTGCCTTCAAATAATGACGACGATTTTTATTTATGTCGTTTAATAAACCAGCTGAAAGAAAGTTAAGCAAATTTAGGGACATATTACAGTGTCGTAAGGTCAGTTGATTCTTTATAAATGATAGCGTTTTGAAACGATCATGAAATGGGCGTTTTCTTTCACTAATTTATTGAAAGAATAGATATTTGACTTAGTTCTATAAGATAGTAAAACTGAAATAAATTATAGTAAAATCGATTTTTGAATTACAAATTTCATTCAATTTATTTTTTCGTGATTTCATGTAAACAAAATGGAAACTATTATTATAGTAAAAAAATTGATCAATATCTTATAGATGTTTCCTAGAGAGCTTAGAATATAATGACAAAATATATTTGACCTGATTCTATAACGTAGCAAAAATTGAAATAAATCACACTACCATAGACTTCGGGATTACAAATTTCATTTATTTTAATTTTCATGATTCCATGTGAGCAAAATGGAAACTATTATTTTAGTCAAAAAATTAATCAATATTTAATAGATGTTTCCTAGAGAGCAAGTAATATTCCTTCGTTTCACGAATACTTTATGAATTAATTCTCTTCCACAACTAAAGGAAGTATTTTCCTAGAACAATTTCTTATCAAAGGAGTTTTATGGAAAAATAATTTAATATTTAAAATAATTTAATATCCAATACAGTGTTTTCGTTACAGAAACACATGGGGAAAATAAAAATACAAAAAGTATATATTTTTTAATATTTCTATTCAGATTTAGATTTCTTATCTGTCAAGTATCAACATTTAAATCTAAAGACTTTGCTTGAAAGAACTTTGAATATAGGATATGAAACAGATCTGCTTCAAGAATGAAAACTTTTTCTGAAAATGTGTCAACATTTAAATCTAAATACTTTTCCAAACAGTAAGTTGTGATATGAAATAGATCTATTTCAAGAAGGAAATCTTTTTCTGAAACTGTGTCAACATTTAAATCTAAAGACTTTGTCTAAAAGTACTCTGAAATTATGATATGAAATAAATCTACTTCAAGAATGAGAATTTTATTAAAGTAACTCCAATTTATTTTTAATACAATCAATCCGTTTTGTAATATTTTTAAACACTCGAACGATTCTCTATATTTAGAAAAGTAAGATACATTCCCTAAATTGCCGACACTAATCCATTTTGCACAAAGATAATTAAAAATCCAGCTATTTCTGGCGTTATTTGTTGCTCACTAATTTAAAAATCAATAATGTCGATTATTTTCCATTAAAATAAAATTTTCTGTGTTAAACAAGAAACAGAATAACTTTAATTGTCAAGAAATAGCTGTGTTTTATATTAGTAAATTGTTTAACCAGTTTTATAATCAAGGTGCCCATTCAATTATGTCATAGATTAGAATTTGAAAAATTTTATATAGTTACTACTACATACCACTGCAGTTTTAGACTTACAAGCTCAAGTCTTGCATGGAGCTCTACAGTGTTCTTACAAAACATTCTGAAAACTGAAGATGTCATCTAGCAAAATTGGCATAGAACCAATAAGTCAGTCCAGTTCACAATTCTTCCTGGTGATAGAAAAACCCACACCTGTCTGTCGCGCCTTGCCAGTGGCCACCTTAAGCATCTTTTCTTTTTTCAGGATGAAAAATATTACCCTCTTTGCCCTAAATGTCACCAACATCAGGTTTCTGTTGACACATTCTACACTGTTTAAGATTTCTTTGAGGATAAATTTATTCTTCTTTCTTCCTTGTTTGTAACTTTCTCCTAGTCAACGAAACTTTTGGATTTGGTCTGACTATGTCAGACCAAACTATGACCAGACTATGTCATGGAGATTAGCAACAACAACAACGAACCACTATTGTTTAGACTTACAATCTCTTTCATGGAAGAATTATCTGGAGTCTTACATGGACATCTACAGAGCTCTGAGAAAACATTCTGAAAACTGAAGATGTCATCTAGCAAGATTGATATAGGGCCAATAAGCCAGGCCAGTCCTCAATTCTTCCTGGTGATAGAAAAACCAACACCTCTCAGTTGCCACTGGCCAGTGACCACCTACCTTAAATGTCTTTACTTTTCTCAAGATGAAGAATCTTACCCTCTTTGTTCGAAAGTCCGCCAACATCAGGCCTCTGCTGAACACTTTCTAGACTGTTTAGGACTTCTCTGGGGATACATTTATTCTTCTTTCTTCCAAGTTTTTAACTTTCTTCTTGTCAACGGAATTTTTGGATTTTGTCTGACTAATTCAGGCCATGGAGATCAGTAAAAACAGCATGCCACTGTAGTTTAGACTTCCAAGTTCATGCACTGAATAAGCAAATTATCTGAAGTCTTGCATGGACATCTGCAGTGTTCTGACAAAACATTCTTAAAACTGAAGATGTCATCTAGAAAAATTGGCATAGGGTCAATAAGCTGGGCCAGTCCTTAATTCTTCCTAATGATAGAAAAACTAACACCTATCTGTCGTTCCTTGCCAATGGTCACCTTAAATGTCTTTTATTTTCTCAGTATGAAAAATCTTACTGTCTCTGCTCGAAATGCCGCCAATATCAGATCTCTGCTAAACCCATTCTAGACTGTTTAAAATTTCTTTAAGGATAAATTTATTCTTCTTTCTTCCAAGTTTTTAACTTTCTTCTTGTCAACGGAATTTTTGGATTTTGTCTGACTAATTCAGGCCATGGAGATCAGTAAAAACAGCATGCCACTGTAGTTTAGACTTTCAACCTCATGCATGGAAGAATCATCTCTACTCTAACATAGACATCTACAGTGTTCAGACAAAACATTCTAAAAATTGAAGACGCCATATAGCAAAATAGATATATGGAATTAAGATCTTAACTTTCAATTTTTCTAAATTTAGGATCTTAATTCCTTAAAATTTCTTCTTCTTCATTGTCTTAATTTCCCTTAACGAAAAAAATATCTGCAATAACCTAACCCTGGAAGATTTATAAAATTAAATGCGTCTGGTTCCGTGGTTTTAAAATAGATGCATTTATTTGCTTATTCAAGCATTGTTTCATGCAACATTCTTTGTTAATTCATCTAAAACAGTACACTTTGATTTCTGGATCCTCTGACATTTTCTTAATAATATTTTAATTCGTCCAATATAGAGAAAAACTTTTGCTTGAATTTCTAATCTAATGCAATTTTTATCTAATGCATTCTCAAATGCAAGTGCAGAGAAGGTTGTTTATATCTTTGTGTAGAACCACCATCTCATGTTCCGATTAACCATCTTTTGATAAAGTTGGAAATAATTATGACTTTTCAAGTTTAATCATTAAATGTCACGGCTTACAAAAAGTTATGTATATTATCAAAGAAAACGCGTTAATATTTTTTTGAAAATCTAGTGAAAGAAATTTGAAAAAAAAGTAAGGCAACTGCAAATAAGGAATTAGAATACGTAATAAATTTCTAAAAATCGTACATTACTTTTTTTATAAACACAGAATCTTTCGTAGATTCACTTTCTAGTTATACCCTCTCTTTAAACGTTCTAACATTGTTCACTATAGTCATTAAATTCTTATATTTACCTTTTTTCCTAATTTTTAATACAACAATAGTAAAAAATATGTATTTATTATTTTACCTTTACTAGTTTTATAACAAAGGGTGATCCAAATAAAGTTTACAAGCAGCAGTATTTGGAAAGTAGAAATTGAGGATGGATATATTGTTACCCAGAGTGGAGACTAATAGCTGTTTAGATTAGTTTAGTTATATTAACGTCCCATTTTAGAGCAACACAAGGTCTATTTTGGGACGGACCTCGTCATTTTGAACTTCTATCAGATGACGAGGATGAAACCTGAGCAGGTACCCCTTCTTCAAACTTCCATACCACATCAATGGGAGGATGTTTGGCCACGACGGATTTAACGTGCATCAGACCCGCTTACACGACGGTTCTTCGGTGGAATTGAGTCCCGAACTTGAAACCCTCCGTCTCCGAAGACGAGACCTCACCACCAGGCCACCGCGGCCTCAAGAGGAGACTGATAGCACTTGCTGTCTTAAACTAGTCGTTCGAGGAGATAGAATAATCACTTAGACCTGAAACAGCGACAGTAATGGTAAGACGTCTAGAAAAGTAGTATCGCACAGTGGTGCAAGCCGTGATTCGATGTTTATGGGCGAAGAATGTGTCATATCAGATATTCACGGACAAATCATTGAGATGTACGGGCACGATGCAATGAGTAGACAACAGGTTATGAAATGGTATCGTTCTTTTGAATCGGACAGAGAGATTTTTGGAAACGTTTAGGTGGGAGGTCTGGAGCCACACCCCATAAGGCCCCTATTTTGCTTCCAGTGACTATTTCCTTTTCCCGGAATTGAAGAAACACTTATACAAAACAAGATTCACAACAGAGGGTGATGTTTAAAAAGGCGCCGAGAACTTTTTCAATAGAACCTGATTATTACCAGGACTGGTTAAACAAATTAGTCCAGAAATGTGATAAATGCTGAACATGTGCTCCTTCTATGTTCCAAGTTTGCCGGAGCAAGACAGGATCTAAGACTAGCTCACCAAGCCTTTAATATAAAGTGGCCACCAGATTTTCAGCAACTTGTTTCCACCAGAAGTGCTCTTGAAAATTTTTGCAAATTTATTTTTGACACCTGTTAAATTTTCTTATATTTTCTTATTTTATTTTATTCTTATATGAAGATGTTGACTAGGAAAATGTTGAACATGTGCTCCTTCTATGCTCCAAGCTTGCCAGAGCAAGACAGGACCTAAGATTAGCTCTCCAAGCCATTAATATAAAGTGACCACCAGATTTTCATCCACTTGTTTCCACCAGAAGTGCTCTGGAAAATTTTTGTAAATTTATTATTGACACCTGTTAAATTTTCTTATTCTTCACTTTTATTTTCTTATTTTGTTTTATTCTTATAGTAATGCTTCATAACTGTTAAATTGTCTTATTTTCTTTGGTCATGTGTTGAATACTTACTTCTGTTAGCCCCGTGTGATATTTTGTGATGTAAGGGGATTTTATAAATGTTTCAACAAAAAAAAATGCATCAAAAGGTTTGGTGATTATATAGAGATGTGACGTTTACACATGTCTCTTAATTACCATTTGCATCCTATGTCTGTTGTTAACAAATCATTTTTCCTTTACCTTGCAATTTTCTTTTTTCATCACTCCTCGTATTTTGATATTTTGTATTGAAGTAGTTTAGAATCATATTAACCCCCTGGAATTTTTATCCAAGCGATTGCTTCATAGTTGATTGAACACTCACTTTAATGTAAATGTATATTATAGAATAAATATATTTATTTTAGTGCAAATATATATTATAGTATAAATTTATTTATTTTAGTGTAAATGCATATTATAGTATAAATTTATTCATTTTAGTGCAAATATATTTAATTTTTAGTAAATATATCATATTATCGTGAAAATACATTTATTTTAATGTAAATATATATTATAGTATAAATATATTTATTTTAGTGTTAATATATAATATTATAGTGCAAGAACATTTATTTTGGTGTAAATAATTCGTGGATATTGACAGTGAAATATATTTTGAGCCATATTTGCAATAAAAATAAAATATAGAGAAATGGGACCTCGGCACACAAGTTTCAAGTATCCAGATAATTTGTTGCTTCTAATATTTAATTGGAATGCTGGAAGAATTTTAAAATGTCCTTGAGAAGCAACACTTGTTGCTTCGTATAGAATGATTAAATACAAAGTAAAAAAAAACTTTATTAGCTGGACTTAAAAGAATAATATTTGACAAATAATCAAAGGTAACAGTAAATTGGAATATTCTAACAAGAATATCATCTTTAAAATGTTTATCATACGACGGTTTTAGGCAAATGTTAATAATTATTAGAATATCTTCTGAGGTTACAATGAAACATTATTATAATCTAGACTCGTTATCTATTCATTCGAATAACAATGCATTGTATAGATGTTGAAGCATTTTACTGCTCATGTCTGGACAAACAGATTGTAGCCTTCATTCAGTTTCTGATCTCAATTCATAGATAATCTTCGTAGAATTTCTACAAAACAATGCCTAATTTCATATACTTCATTTCGAAATTTGAATAAAAAAAATTTTAAAAATTAAACATTGGTACCTTTTAAATATTTCCATTTGATAAATTTCAACACTTTTCCTTCAAAACGTTTTAAATTTTGTTATTGGTTTGGTTATAAAACAAATCTAAATAAATCTTATCTAATCAATTGAGTAAATACCTTATTTACTGCTGATAAATTCTTTAAATACTGCTTTGAATTTTTCCATTTGTATATTTTGAGTCAGTGATTTTACAGATTATTTAACACTAAATGTACTATTTTTACATAATTCTAATTAGAATTTGAACTGAACGTAGTGCGAAAAATGGACAGAAACACTCTCATTGGAGTAAAAAGTAATTCTTATGAAGCAATATTATTTAAACTACAGTGGATTTTTATTTAGGAATCCTTTTTTTCTATGGAATAGCAAAATATTATAAAGCTAACCAAAAAATCACTTTGATTTGATAGATTTGTGATGACATTTTTTTCTTCATCAAATTAAATAATCCTTGGTAAAATTTCAAAATTCTCTTTGATTATCAGGAGCCGCTTTGTATCAAAAGAAATGCTCACATTGCAGTTTAAGGGAAGTCTTGGGAAAGAATATTATTTATATTATTAAGGATTTTTATTTAGGAATTCCTTTTTTATGGAATAGCAAAATGCTATAAAGCTAATCTAAAAATGCTTTGATTTAATAGATATGTGGTGAAACATTTTCCTTCATCAAATTAAGTAATCCTTGGGTAAATTTTCATACTTCCCTTTGATTATCAGGAGCCGCCTTTTATCAAAAGAAACGTTCTCATTGGAGTTGAAAGGAACACTTGGGAAAGAATATTATTTAAATTATGGAGGATTTTTATTCAGGAATTCGTTTTTTCTATGAAATAGCAAAATATTATAAAGCTATTCAAAAATTGCTTTGATTTAATAGAATTGTGGTGAAAATTTTTCTTTCATCAAATTAAATAATCTTTAGAGGAATTTTCAGATTTCCCTCTGATTATCAGGAGCCGCTTTTTACCAGTAGAAGCTCTCCCATTGGAGTTTAAAGGAACTCTTCGGAAAGAATATCATTTAAATGGTGGAGGTTTATTATTTAGGAATTCATTATTTCTATGGAATAGCAAAATATTATAAAGCAAAAAAAAAAATGCTTCGATTTAATAGATTTGTGGTGAAAGTTTTTCCTTCATCAAATTAAATAATCCTTGGGTAAATGTTCAAATTTCCTTTGATTGTCAAGAGCCGCTTTTTACCAATGGAAAAACTCTTGGGAAATATTATTATTTAAACTATGTAGGATTTTTATTTGGGAATACGTTTTTTTATATAATAGCAAACTTTTATAAAGCTAATAAAAATTTCCTTTGAGTTAATAGATTTGTGGTGAAAATTTTTTCCTTTAGCAAATTAAATAATCCTTGGATAGATTTTCAAATTTCTCTTTAATTATCAGAAGCCTTTTTTTATTTTTATTTATATTTATGCAAGCAAACATTTACGCAATTTATGTCTATGCTAGAACACACATTTTTTAAATGCAATTAAATTCAAAAATAGTTTTCTAATTTAGAGAGATTTGAAGAATAAAATGCCACCTTTAAAAGGATACCTTTCCCAATGTTGCATGTTTTGCAATTAATCAGGAATTATGTTCGACTTACGATTATCCGCTGTTAACATTTCAAACTTCAGGTTGCATTGTTATTAACAGTGTGTACAATATAGGTGTTTCTCACAAATTTAATACAAGTTTTACTTTTTCGTATTCAATTTTTATAAGCCGTTTCACTGAAAAATAAAAATTCGACTTTCGTCAAGCTTGACCAATCGCACCAAAAATTATTTATACAAAGAGATTTTCAATCGTCTTTGTATTCTAAAAGAAGGATAATCTATCAAAATTCATATTAACTTTGGCATGTCAGAAAATAACAGTGAATTTATGAAAAAATGAAAATAACAGTGAGAAATTTTCAAATTTCTCTTTGATTATCAGAAGCTGCTTTTTATTTTTATTTATATTTATACAAGTAAATATTTACGTATTTTATGCCTATGTTAGAACAAGCATTTTTTAAGTCTATTTAATCTATTAAATCAAAGCAAAAGTTGCTTTGATTTAATAGATTTGTGGTGAAAATTTTTCCTTCATCAAATTAAATAATCCTTTGGTAAATTTTCAAATTTCCCTTTTATTATCGCTTTTTACCAATAGAAATGCTCCCACTATAGTTTAAAGGAACTCTTGGGAAAGAATATTATTTAAATGATGGAGTTTTTTTTATTTAGGAATTCGTTTTTTCTATGGAATAACAAAATGTTATAAAGCTAATCAAAAATTACTTTGATTTAACAGATTTATGAGGGAATTTTTTCCTTCATCAAATTAAATAATCCCTGGGTAAATTTTCAAATTTCCCTTTGATTATCTCTTTTTGCCAATAGAAACGCTCCCATTGGAGTTTAAAGGAACTCTTGGGAAAGAATATTATTTAAATGATGGAGGTTTTTTTTTATATTTTGGAATTGTAGGGATTGAATATTATTTAAACTATGGAGAATTTTTATTTAGGAATTCGTTTTATCTATTGAATAGCAAAATATTATAAAGATAGTCAAAAGTTGATTTGATTTAATAGATTTTTGGGGAAATTTTTTCCTTCATCAAATTAAATAAGCCTTGGGTAAATTTTCAAATTTCCCTTTGATTATCAGGAGCCGCTTTTCACCGACAAATTCACTCTCATTGGATTTTAAAGCAGCTCTAGAGAATGAATATTATTTAAACTATGAAAGATTTTTATTTAGGAATTCGTTTTATCTATGGAATAACAAAATATTATAAAGCTAATCAAAAACTGCTTTGATTTAATAGATTTGTGGCGAAAATTTTTTATATAACAAACTAAATAATCTTTGGGTAAATTTTCAAATTCCTCTTTGTTAATCAGAAGCTGCTTTTTATTTTTATTTATATATGCAAATATTTACCTATTTTATGTCTATGTTAGAACAAGCCTTTTTAAAAAAAAAATGTAATTAAATTCAAAAATATTTTTTCCTAATTTATAGAGATTTGAAGAATAAAATGCCACCTTTAAAAGGATACCTTTCCCAATGTTGCGTGTTTTGCAATTAATCAGGAATTATGTTCGACTTACGATTATCTGCTCTTAATATTTCAAAGTTCAGGCTACATTGTTGTTAACACTGAGTACAATAGAGTGGTTTCATATATTATATACAGAAATTACACGTTTAATTTTTATGTATTCAACTTTTATCAGTCGTTTCAATGAAAAATATAGATTCGACTTTCGACAAGCTTGATCAATCACACCAAAAATTATTTACACAAGATTTTGAATCCTTGTATTCTAAAAGAAGGATAGTCTACCAAAAATCCTATTAACATTGGCAAGACAGAAAATAACAGTCAATTAATCAGAGAATAAAAATAACAGTGAATGAAGGTGTACATTTTGCTCCTCATATAGAATTCAATGCTAGTTTCAGTTTGAAAGTCGCAGAGAAATATATATAATTGGTGTAAAATATCTGTTTAGGGTAAATTTAAGCCGTAATGTGAGGAAAAATTTTAAGATATATCTGTGTTTATGCATTATATATATCCCATATTAGTATTAAAGAATAATTATAATTTATTCAGTTTCTAAGAATAATTCTAATTTATTCAATTTCCAAGAATAATTCTAATTTATTCAATTTCTAAGAATAATTCTAATTTATTCAATTTATAAGAATAATTCTAATTTATTCAATTTATAAAAATAATTCTAATTTATTTAATTTATAAGAATAATTCTAATTTATTCAATTTTATTTAAAATTGATTAAAGATAGAAAATATACCATAAAATCGTTAATACAGTTAAAAAGATAATTTTTTCTTTTGAAAATTAAGATGGTGCAAAATTATTTGTACTACAATATTTTTGGTTGTTATTGAGAAAAACGCAAAAATTTAATTAAAATTAATAAACCCTAGGGTTGGTCCCCTCAAAACTTTCTCGCGTAATCTGTAATAAAGTTGTTACCTCTGAGAATGACTTGCATGACATTTGCGTACAATGACTACAGAATATTAACCTTTAACTTGGATTTAGCCTTTCTGCAGAATCTATTGTGTCTCCTAGGCGAGTTATTTGGAGATTAATCCTTGGTAAATAAATGCGGTTGAGATTCCAAATTTGTTTTTTAAATTTTAGATTATTATACTATCCTTATAACCATTCCGTAGGTGTAAACAATAAGCTGACCAAGTTTCATGGCAATCGGATAAATGGTTTAGGAAAGCCTAAGAGACATACAGACAAATATTCCTTTTTTTTTATAATGATTTGTAATTGATGAGTGAAAATCCGCAGTCAAATATGAATGTATTTATAGAGGTATTTTGAAGGTGAAAAGGCATGTACAGCCACGGTTAAAAAAGGAGACAGCTTAATTCTAGTATCGTTCAGTGTACGGGGATACAAAAGGTATCATTGGAAAAGAATATGTGTACTCTTAAAGAATTTTACATTTATTTTTACTTATATAGATTAAATATCTTTGCTATTCTCTAAAGCAAGTATTGTATAGATCAAAAGTATGCATTGTATAGATCAAAAGCATGTATTGTACAGATCAAAAATATGAAATTTCACTTACCCATCAAAAGGGCTCCTAGTATCTCAAATATTGTCGCTAAAATGCACGCTTGTTTTAGAGTTAGCACACCGGAACCAACAGAAGTCCCAAAAGAGTTCGCCACATCATTTGCTCCGACGCCAAAAGCCAAGAAAAACGCAATTATAAAACTAAACACCACAATCCATATGACTTCGTTCGAAAATGCTTCCAGCATTACTCCAATCAAAATGACAACGGGAAATTAAAAAAAATGAAAACCGTGTCGTCAAAGTTTTGAACGGCAGCGTCAGATGTTGTCCAAGTCAACGTCTCGAAAGCTTATGAATGGAACGTTTTTACCTGTCCCAAGTCCGGGTACGAGATTAGCTATCAGTTTTGCTGAGAAAGGAGTAAACATAAGAAATTTTTTTATCAGCATTGTTTACTATACGTTAGTGTTTATATTTCAAGAATGATGACGTAGAGATAAGGCAAAATGAAGCCTCTGGTATATGAAATCGAAATTATTATCATTTTCATTCGATTGAATGTTTATATGAAATTCGTCATGCCTGGTATGGAAAGTTGCATGGAAATGTGAAATACCTCTCAAATAAAACGAGCGTTTTAGTGGAAGAGCGCTTAAAAAGGAAGTCATACAGGATGATCCATTTATCATTCACGTCTAATGAGACGACAGAATAAATCGCGCCAAGGACATCATTAGTACAAAAAGTGACCAATGGGTGGCAGGATAATACCGGTGGAACCCAGAAAAGTGCACAAAAAATGTACGAAAAGTTTCTATTTATGAAGCAGAACATATAAAAATATTTAAAAATTTGACAAAGATACATTAACCCTTGAAATGATACCGCGTGGTCTACTCGGCCGCACTTCATTTACACTCAAATTAATTTGAGTGTAAATGAAATGCTGCCTGGTAATGCGAAAATTAATTTACTAATGAATGTATTAATATAAAAAGCTGTCAATATATTTTTCAGATATTATTTTTCATATATGGGTATGCTTTAGAAATTTTACAAAATATATTGTCATTGAAAAAGTAAATGCGTAAATTGTTTTTAATTACAATCAAATTAATTGGAGTGTAAAAGAAATGCTGCCTGGTAATGCGAAAATTAATTTTCTAATGAATGCATTAATATAAAAGCTGCCAATATATATTGTCATTGAAAAAGTAAATGCGTCCATTGTTTTAAATTACAATCAAATTAATTGGAGTGTAAAAGAAATGCTGCCTGATAATGCGAAAATTAATTTTCTAATGAATGCATTAATATAAAAGCTGCCAATATATATTGTCATTGAAAAAGTAAATGCGTCCATTGTTTTTAATTACAATCAAATTAATTGGAGAGTAAATGAAATGTGGCCTAGAAATGCAAAAATTAATTTTCTAATGAATGTATTAGTATGAAACACTACCAATATATTTTGCAGACATTTTTCTTGATATATAGGTATGCTTTAGGAATTTTTCAAAAAATATTGTCATTGAAAAAAGTAAATGCGTTGGAACATACATTTGTTACAACAATATATTATTCTTAAATAACATATTACTCTTCACTTTTAAATCATATTTATTTATTAAAATTGTATTTAAATATAAAAACATATAATGGAAGGTTTAAAAATTAAATAAAATGACAATGGTTAAACTCTATCCTTTTATTTATCGGCTTGTGTGACTTTCATAGCAAGGTTTACGACATCATTTTAAATATACTGGTTAAGAACTAATATGAAAAATAAACCTGTAATCTATATATATTTCTGTCGGTATAGTTATACATTTTATTAATTTTTTGGAATGCTTTATCACTAACCCTTAACTGGGGAGGTGCGGTCTATGAGAGCGCATTTCATTTACACTCAAATTAAATTTTCTAATGAATGTATTATCATGAAAAACTGCCAATATATTTTGAAGATATTATTCTTGATATATAGGTATGTTTTAGAAATTTTTCAAAAGATGCTGTCATTGAAAAAGTAAATGCGTTGGAACATACATTTTCTTCTCAAATTACACGTTAAAATGAATAACATATTGATTTATACTACTTTATATAAACATATTGATTTATACTTTTTAAATTATATTTATTTTTACAGTATATAAAGGTATATAGAAAACAATATAATGTAAAATTCAACCAATATATGAAAAATAATAATAAAATTGACAATAGGCAAAATTGACCTTCTTTTTAATCGGCTTGTATGACATTCATAGTGCAGTTTCCTAGGGTATTTTTAACAGACACGTTAAGAACTAGTATAAAAATCAACCCATAAAGTCTATACATATTTCTCTTGGCATATTAATTTTCCAGCAGACGTGGCCGTCATACCAACATGAAAGGTCGCGCCTATTTCCCACATCCGCTATAGTAAATTGTAAATTTTCAAAAGCGTAACTATTAAAATTATATTGTAAATAGCTTAGGATTATTAACTACAATTATTTTAAATATTTTTTATTTAAAAAGAAGCAGAAACAATATAAAAATAAATTGCAATAACAATATAAAATGACCACAGGTTAATTGAATTGATTTAAAAATAATATAAATAAAATCGTCGATATTTTGACTGAACAATTTGTATATAAAATATACAAGTGCAAAAACAAAAATTATGTATAAAAAGGAAAAAGTAATTGAAAATTCGATATGAAAAGGAAGAAAATAGTTTCATTATCATTTCATTGTAGAGTAGCAATTTGAGCAAATGTGTTTAGTGTGTTCCAAACATATAAATTTCTGTCAAATCTCACAACTGAGCCTCGTGATTCTAGACCACTTTTCCTTTTGGTTTGCTCATAGGTTTTTCTCTGACTTCGCATCTTCTATTTCTTCAATACCTAGTTCGGCTTTTCTCTTTAGCACCTTTCATTTTAACTCAGTTTTTAGAGATGTGGGTGTTTTTATTTCTATATTTTCTTTCGGAAGTGCATTTAACAGCTGACGCCAGTCTAAAGTAATACTGATTTATTTATAAAATCATACAAAATCAGATGTGACAAAAACTTACATGAACGGTCACGCGTATCTCTAAAATACAAATATCCGATAGGCAGAGACCTATTAACGCCGCAAACTTACGACGACGACAGAAAGTAGGTCAAAGGGAGGGCGTCAAATAGCCAAGAACAGGCATTGTCAGTGCCACCAGATCTGAAGATATGAAACGAAATTCATCTCGAGTGTATCTCTCACATACTCGCACCAGCTGGAAGGTTAATATATTTTATAAATTTTTCAAAGTATACTATCATTGAAAAAAGTAAATGCGTTGAAAGATACATTTTCTTCTAAAATTACTTGTTACAATAAATAATATTTCTGAAATAACGTATTACTTTTTAAATAAAATTTATTTTTCATTTATAAAAAGGTATATAAAAAACAATATAATGTACAATTCGACAATTATAAGAAAATTAAAAAATTTGACAATGAGTAAAATTGGCCGCTTTTTTTTTCGACTTATGTGATTTTCCTATCATGGTTTTCTAGGCATTTTTAACATACAAGTTAAAAAATAGTAAAAAAAATCAGTCTATATATTCTGTCTATTTCTCAAGGTATATTAATATATTTTATAAATTTTTCTAAATGCATTATTACTAGAAAAATGAATTATGTTTGAACATACATATCAGAATCAGTTGAATGCAAATTTTGAACTAAAAACTCTTCTATAGAATTATCCTTATCACTAAAATCGCTTTCTTCTTTATTTAAAAATATGTGAAGCACAGCTTCATAATAGAATCAGTGAATTGGATGTTATATCGAGGCTCAAGTTTTAGTGCCATTTGCAAAGCCTTGTTTATCACTAACAGGGGTTTTAACAGGGTGATACGGTCTTACAGACCTCGCTGGAAGAAATGATTAATGATTTTACTGATTTATTTTTAAAAGCATTCG
Source organism: Argiope trifasciata (assembly GCA_026543055.1). NCBI lineage: Eukaryota > Metazoa > Arthropoda > Arachnida > Araneae > Araneidae > Argiope > Argiope trifasciata. Next base: position 557,619 of record JAPMOQ010053333.1, on the reverse strand, counting down.
TTGAAACCTGTTAAAAACGAGCACGTATATGGAATGTCATAAAACATGAAGATACCGGATCAATCCATCCAAGTCAAAATTAGAATAGGGTCCATTGCCAGTGGTCTCACAGCCCGCACGTCCCCTGTTAAAGGTAATTATAACTAAACTAAACTAAGAAGTTCTTGTGGTCATTCGTCATTAGAGCAACTTTTGATTTATCAAAATTGGTGGCCCTTTAACCTCTGTAAATCATGTAAACATACAAATAATAATTGCAATTTCTGACATCTTCATCATTATCAATCCAAACATGTTTGTCAATATATGTCGGCGGTCCAATCATTCAGTATTCATTTTAGAGTGCCTTAGAGCGGTACGGAGAGTCAGTAATATGGCCTTGAATTGCTTCACTAACTCCGGGGGGCACCACCATATTGAAGATGGGATGCTATCCGCATGGTGGTTGGTTCTCCTCATGCTTGTGGGTATATAAAAAGATAGGGGACTGGCTCCTCCCATCAACGACGGGACTTATTTCCTACGTGGAGGGTTGTACCGTGGCCGGTGGAGGTCCTTAAGACTCAACCACGGTTCTCGACCATGTAGTTGTACCGACAGCTCAGTCATTCAGTAATTTTTCCATGTGACATTAGATGGGTCGGAGAGTCAGTAATCTGACTTACAATTGTTGCTCTGATTACCTACATATTATGCTTTAAAAATCTAATCAATTTAATCTGATCAAGCTAATTTCATAGCTTAACCCTCTGGCTGCTCATCCCGCGATTTCCACGGACATGTGATTTTCTTCCTTTATAGAGAAGCGTATCCCATTTCCCCACTCCTTATAACCATTGAAATAAATTATATACAGTATTAGACGTTTTTCCCGACAGATGTCGTTAGTTGTCCACTGAGTTGCGGCATTTCAAGGCACGTGATATCACAACTTAAATTTCAAGAGCTTTTTTTCTTACAGAAATGGCTGCTAGAAAACGTTCCGCAATTGACAGAGAGTATATTCTTGATGACTTATCAGATTCTGAAAGAGATTTTAGTTTTGATAGAGATAGCTATAGTAATATAGATTTTTCGGATTGCTCCTCAAATATTAACAAAACAACCTCTTTAAAAAATCAGATCTAAAGCAGTAAAATTAAAGCAAAATGTACAAAAAAATAACTGCCCTACTTTTTTCACACAGAGTATTTACCACCTAGACAAACAAATTCTCAAACTGAACTGGATAAAGCTAATAAGTCTGTTCTGATAATTTTATATTCTTTTAGTGTATATTAAGAGTATATTTCCATAGCTTTACACGTGGTATTGTAAAACATTCACTTACAGACAATGCGGCCAAGTGTAATTGATGTAGGAAAGTGTATCGCATCAATAAATTTGATTTACGACATTTTCATCAGTGACGATATCTGAGCATATGTATTAATGTGAAGCCTGTGCCTTCAGAAAGTGTAGAAACATCGAAAAAAGGAATTTAAACCAGGCATGCATAATTTTTTCTTCACCCTCTGGCTGATCATCTCGCGATTTCCACTGGCAACTCAAATGTAACCAAAATATGTTCCTCCCGCGATTTCCACTGGCAACTCAAATGTAGCAAAATCTGTTCCTCCCGCGATTTCCACGGGCATGCATGTTTTTTTTTTCCCTTTATTGAGCAGCGCATCCCTTTTTCTCCGTTTAACAACTGAAATAAATTATATAGAGCAGAGGTGTCCAAACTTTTCGCGGCACGGGCTGGATCGAAATTAGATCCATGTGATACGGGCCACATGTATATAAAAATTGAAAAATATCATTATGAGTAAAGTAGCATTAAATACCATTAATTAATACTATTTTATTGTAACTTGAAAATACAAAATACTAAACAAAGTATAATTATATAATTATTTTATATAAATTGAAATATTGTCATGCAACTTCTAATGCGAATGATGAAACTGTTTTTTTTTTTTTTTGTTGTTGTTGTTGAAGAATGTCTTTATAGTTGGGATTAAAATTTGTTACACCAATCATAAGCAATGACTGCAAATGATCATCAGATAAATTTGCTCTATATTTTGATTTGAGATACTTCATTCGAGAAAAAGTTTGTTCGCCCACGTAAGTAGTCCCAAACATTGAAATGAATTTACGAGCAAATTTCTTCAAATTTGGAAACTCTTTTGCAACCAAATATTTATAAAAATTTATATAAATAAAATATAATAAATATATATATAAATCTATATAAATATAAATAAAAATCAAGTACAACAACTCCGTTTTGTTGGCCACGTAGTTTTTCGATATACCTTTATGAAAATGAAAAGGTTTGGGTGAAAACATCATTATGTTTTAAAACCCTCCACGGGCCGGATAAAATCATTTGGCGGGCCGGGTTTGGCCCGCGGGCCGTAGTTAAGACACCTCTGATATAGAGTATTAGAAGTTTAGTTTACCTTTTGACCGACAGATGTCGTTAGCTGTCATCTAAATTGAGGCATTTGAATGCACGTGGTATGACCACTCAAATTTCACATTTTGTTGTTTTTTTCTTGCAGAAATGGCTGCTAGAAAACGTTCAGCGATAAACAGAGAGTATATTCCTAATGAATTATCAGATTCTGAAGGCGATTTTAGTTTTGATAGTGGTAGTGATATTTATGTAGATTTTAGAACTGCTCCTCAAATATAGATGACTCTGATCATGATTGAATAAACTTGCTAATTGTTAGAAAATGGTGCAAAATTGTTATGAAGAATATTCCTCCTCTTTAAATTGTATGCATTTTACTTTTTTATATTATGCAATAAATAGAAATGAACTGTAATTCAATTGAAATTCATTAAAAAAAATTTTTGATGATAACATCTGAAATTGGTTTTTAAGTCAACTTTCTCTTAAAAAAATCTACATAAAAATATTTTCTAGAAAGATACAATGCATTCTTTAATTCTCCAATATATAGTCTTAAAATATGCAAAAATACTCAATTTTTCAAGCGAGTTTGAGCCACAATTTAAGCAGTCAGAGGTTTAAAAGAGTAGTTTTATAAAATATATATATAAATAAATATTAAATTATATCTATTTGGAAATAATATTAGCATTTTTTTCTCTGTTTCCGTGACACATAATTCACCCAGAAGAAAATTACTCTTAAAAAAGTCTCAAATTAAGAGAAGGAAAAAACTCCCTTCAGTTTTTGAGTATTGATTGACTATAATTGCGTTGCTTATGATTAAAAATTATTGCCGAAAGTCATAAACAAAGTGAAGCACGATATTTATTGAAAGGTGAATCTTTTTTTTTTTCGCTGGGTGAAAGCTTAGAAATATTCAGCTCTTGAGCTTTATCGAATACTAGCAATAGCAGAACAACAAAATAAATAGTGATTAAAGAAATCACCCGCACTGACGTGGTCATGGTCACGTTTTAGCCTTGCTTATCACATTGGGTTATCTTAATCATTGGGGTTTTTATTGATCCTTGAGGGTTTTATTGACCTTTGGGCTTTAAAGGATTCTTACCGCTCTGTATTGACTTGAAGAAAAGAACGCAATATACAGGCTGGATATAATTAAATTTCAAGTGTTTGAATGAATGTAACAGAAAAATTTGATACATGTTATACTTACAACATAAGGAAATGAATTACTCAATTTAAAAAATTTAGCTCATTTTTTTTGCAATAGATGGTGCTGTAGGTATTAAAACGTTGTTTTTTTCTCTGTACTATGTCACAATGAATATCACTTCAATTTTAAAAACTTTA
>JAPMOQ010053333.1:483137-497410 GCA_026543055.1 Argiope trifasciata | reverse complement strand
GTGTGTGTGTGTGTGTGTGTGTGTGTGTGTGTTGGCGTTCTACAGGCCAGACCGTTGGATCTACAGCTACCAAATTTGGTACATGTATACCTTGGAGGTCGGAAATGTGCGCCTTGGAGCCCTTTTTTCAAATTTTTAATTAGAATTTAAATTAATTAAAGTTTAAGCAAAATTTCGACGTTTTTCCGCCATAACTTCCGAAAATATTATCGCACAAACATGATTTTTAGATCAATTTAAAGATTAAAAAATTAGCTTTCTAATGGTATCAGTGTTTAAATGTATAACTTAAGCTTCTATTTTTAACGAATTTTTAAAGAAATAATTTAACTATGTTTTTTTGACTGGACTTTTGCACGTGACTGGATAAAATAAAAGAAAACAATGACGGAAGTTCAAATAAAAATAAAACAACTATCATCGTAAATCAAGTCTAAAGAAATGCAACTTTTAGCACGTGACTGGATAAAATAAAAGAAACATAAAATATATTTTCTAAAAAAAATAATAGTAAAGCAAAGGTTTTTATAATCGTTTTCAATATCTAAATAATTAATTCTGCAAATCTTCTTTATTTACGGTAAACCTGATTGAATTTAGACAGGATATGCATTGAAATCCCGACTTAATGGCATATTTCTAGAACCGTTTGTAATATCTATATCATTAATTCAATATTTTTTTTCCCGTTATAAAATGTAATAGTTTCTAAAAAAAATAAATGCAAAGCCAAGGTTTCTGTAATCGTTTGCAACATCTGAATCATTTACTCAATATTTTTTCCCTTTTTCGCTTTCTTTAAAAAAACATATTTAATATTTTGGCAACATCACCGAAAAAAACATTTTTAATATTTTGGAAGCGTAACCGATAAATTATTAGAGCATTAAACTCAAAAAGTTTTTCCGAATAAAGTTACTGACTCTTTAATTACTAATAACTGAGTCTCTTAACTTTAACTATTTCTTAAATTTTGTACTGATTTTAAAGAAAAAATAACATATATTTTTTATCTATACTTATAATAAAGCTCAATGTGTTTGTGTTGGTGCTCTACAGGCAACACAATGGGATCTATAGCTACCAAATTTGTAACATGTATACTTTGGGGGTCGGGAATGTGCACCTCGGAGCCCTTTTTTTCGAATTTTTAAATTAGAATTTGAATTAAATTTTTTTAGAACTTTTCGTCCATCATCTTAAAGGAAATATTAATTTCAGGCCAATCAATGCCCGGAATTACTTCAAGGCTAATGAATATGTGATTTAATTGAAATTTTTAAAACGCATTACTCATGGCGAACCAGCTGGTCGCCAAAGGCGGCTAGTATATATATATATAAAGTAATCAACCATAAAAGCATTAGATAATCATGCATTAATAATACAAATATTAATAATAAATAAGAAAAGCAATAATAATAAAAATTAAATAATAATAAGCATTACGAGAGGTCAATACTATTGGACATTATCCTATTCCTCACAGAAAAAATTTCTTATTTTGAATCCTTGCTTGAGGGTGACCTTTCTTTTTATCTACATAGTCTATACATCGTCTTTTTCTTGAAACGACTATGTATTGGTATTCAACCAATATGGAAAAAAAATGAACGGGAAGCGCTCATGCGATTTGAGATAAATTTTGATGTAAAAAAATGGAATGCTTTATTTTTAAAAAATGGTCATCGAATGTAAATCAAAGATTTATGTTCTCCAAAAAACAATAAGATAAATATATACTTATTTTATTTCAAAACGAAAATAGAAAACTAGCATCGTAGAAAAAGGGAAAAAAAGGGGATGAAAGTCTAACTAGAATCTAACGCATTCTGGAAGTAAATTTAGTAGTAAGCAATATATTATCTGGAACAAATAAGCAGGAAAATGTATCAGACCGGTGACGTATAAAACAGAGGTAATGTGGATATTAAAGTGAAATTTAAATCTTGATGAAATTCTTTGGACGATGAAATCTACAGAATTCGGTTTTTGTAACATTTTCTGTTTAAAATCACTTTACAAATTACAAACATTCCATTATTTCACTAATTATACAAAATAATGTTTTTCGTCATTGATCCATAAATAAAGAGAGAGGCAAATTTGACGAAAGAGACATCAGTTAATGAGAAACAAAAATTTAAGAATATTACTTAATTTTAGTATAATGTGGAAATTTCTAAGAAATTATTTAAAATAGTCGTCTCTCCGACTTATCATTTTTTATTTTCGAATGCTACAAATCAAAACGAAAGGTATTTTGGTTTTTCTAAATTCATGTCCACATAATTTTCTATAAAGTTTTGAGGGTCAATTTAAGAAGTTACGCCATAAAATAGGCCACAATTTTATGTATAGTTAAATAATTAGTTTTTCACATTCATATAGAAATTTACAATTTATATACTGATTAAAATGCCTTTTTTATATTTCAAGAAAACCACATACCAAAATAACAATTTTACGCTAACCAATTACTTTTATAAAACAAACAAAATTTCATTTTCTGAACACGCTTATTTGGTATACCCATTTGTTATGCTTTTAAAACTACATATGTTATGCTTTTAAAGCAGTTAATAAACTATAAGTTAGAAAGTGATTCATTTTTAACGCAGCTGAGGGTGTCAACAAGATCCTTTTTTTTAGCAGCGAAAGAATAAAAATAAGCTGTCCGTCAGCAAACATTAGGGAATAACTTCGCTTTATGATAAAGAAACCAGTAGACTCTGCTGTGTCTTCATTTGCGTAACAACGAAAGGAAGTTTAAAAATAACTTATCGGGTGAGAGAGCAGCTGTTAAGCGAATGTTTTGCATAACATTTTTCGCCATTCATATTTTCAGAATGGAGTGCGATAATGTTGCAAGCTTTCAGATAACTACTTTATCATTCTTTCTAGCACCTATAAGTCGGCATTCTTTTTATTTTAAAACATGCAATTAGTTTCTTTTTTCAACACGTTGAACAACTTGTTTATTTTTTCAACATATTCGATGTAATATTTCTCCTTTTCACGTTTTTTCTATTATAACAAAAATACAAAAGCAGTATAACATCACTGTATTTTGTCAGTTATTATTTTTATAATGTTTACTTTTTATTATTTTTTATGCATTATTCTTAATGTTTTATTTTTTAATGAAAAGTTTTACGTTCTTTTTCAATATATTGAACTTGTTTAGTTTTTTACTATCTTCTATGGAATATTTCACCTCTTCACGTTTTTCCCGCCATAACAAAAATTAGAAAGCAGTATAACATCACCGTATGTTATTGTCAGTTATTATTTTAAGAATGTTTATATATTTTTTAATTATTTTTAAGCATTACTCTATATGTTTTATCTTTTAAATAAAAAGTATTAAGTTTAAAAGTATTGAAAAATTTTTGTTGAATTTTTCTTGTTTAGGCGAATTTGCTCAAGAAAATGCGTCTTCAGTGAGATATCAATTGCATTATATTGTTTTTTTTTAAATCGAAATTTCAGATTTTAACTTTAATGAGATAATTAAAATTAGTGTTTCACTGAGACTAATTAGTACAAATTTGCAATGCCGGATCTATCTTACATTTATTATAAAATACATTGCATTCTGATGTAAAAATTTTTAGACAGCTTGAGCTTTTAATCTGGAAATTTTAAATCCACATTGACTAGTTGCATATTTCTTAACACGTCATTGAGATATAGCACAGAAAAAAGTAAAGCATTTGCAAACTGCTTACAACAGAATAATTTACAAATGAAGAAAGAAAATTTTAGACAAAAAAATAGTAAGTAGAGCAAACTGCACTTAGTATGAATATATTCACAGAATTTCTTTATTACAGGCGTAGCTTTTAACCACTCACCATCAAAGAAAATTATTTATGAAACAAATCAGATAAAATATGTTATTGTTTGGGATTTTAAATAAATAAATATTTCCAACTGCTATAAATTATTTAAGAATATTTTTAATGCATCGTATATTCTAATTCAACTCTTAGATATTGTAACTATCACATTTTAATTCTACGGAGAACGTTTTTGCCTCTTCTTGGTCCATTTATATTCTGTTTGCTTTTATATGGTAGTGAAGAAACGTTCTTTCATTTAAATTGCTTTCTCATTTCATTAGAAGGAAAAAAATTTGGGGAAATTTAATGCGACGTGAAAAATATTTCATTGTATTGTGGAAAAAATTTTGAAAGAAAAACTGAAACTATATTCTAATTCAACCATTAGATATTATAGATATTATATTTTAATTCTACGGGAAAAGTTTTTGCCTTTTCTTTGTCCATTTAGATTCTCTTTGTCTTTATATCGTAGTGAAGATTTAGTGAAGAAACGCTCTTTCATTGAAATATTAAAAGCTGCATTCTCATTATATTAGAAGGGAAAAAATGGTGGAAATTTAATGCGATATGAAACTTATTTCATTGTATCCGGGGAAAAAATATTTGAAAGAAAAACTGAAACTGGCTTGAAATCAAAGAAAAGAAATTCCAAGTGAGGTAGTTAACCAGATAAAGAACATATTTTTTCCTTTTTGCTTTTAAATGAGTATAGAATACACAGCGTTTCGCTTAAGTGGAACATTTAATTTGACGCATGCGTAAGGAATAGACATTTATAATAAACAAAAAGGGTAGAAAGTGTCTAAAAATCATTTTACTCTTCATGGCTAAAATGTATATAACATGGTCATAATATATTTCAGGTATGAAATTTCTTTTTATTGAACGGTGTTGCTATTTTGGTGATAGGTAGGATCGAACCTGGGACCTTACGGATGGTAGCCAGATGACATGACCACAAGACTAAAAGTGATCACCCAGTCTTGAGTATGTTATCTGGCTTATAAAGCTTCCACTACAAACGGTATGAATAACTTTTTCTGATAAAATTTCACTCTTTTAGTATAAAATATCATTCACATACATTTTTTTTGTCACCAAATAATTACAAATTTTGGAATAAGAGCTGTTTTACCGAATTAATTTAATGTTAATTTATAAACAATAACTCCATATAAGAGATTTAAGGGGTATTTAAGGATTTGATTTTTAAATCATGACTGCAAAAATAAACTAATTATTTCATAATTCAAAGCTTTGGGTGGCAATAAAGTTGAAATTTGAAGTATTCGCTGTTAGTCAAGAGAGAAATCGTTTATGTATAGATGTATTTATAAAAAATAACTTTATAGTATTTAAGGGTTTCATTTCAAAGCCTGATTGCAAAAATAAACTAATTATTCTCTAATTCAAAGCTTTGGTTTTCAATAAAGTTGAAGTTTCAAAAATTCACTGTCAGTCAAGAGGTAAATCTTTTATATATAGCTGAAAGTAACAAAATAAATAAATGTATAATGCTTTCAAATTGAATAGGAAAAATTATGCATACAATATATGTTGCATAAATTTTTTTCTATTATTTCAAACCTGTAGTATGCTTATTCATTTTTCTTTTGCATTTGCAATTTTGGGCTACAGACAGACGTTGTTTTCCCGAGAACTATTCGAAGCGACATCTTTGAAAACAAAAGCTAATCTTAAAATTCATTAGATAAGTATAACACCAAGATTATATGTTGAATCCCAAATACAGAAATAGTATTATTAGATAAGATTGACTAAAATAGTGTTATTAGATCATTGAAATATGACAGAGGAAGAAGTTAAAGCATTTAGAAAAAACCTATAACAAAAAAAATTAACAATAGCCGAAGTGAAAAAAGAAAATCTTAGATGAAAAATAGCAATTATGGTACGATACAGATAATATTTTAGTATGATGCAGAAAGTATAAAACATTAGCTGGTACCCGGCACGTTGCTACCACCGAAAAAAATAATATTAAGTGAAATTAATCAATAATTTGGCACTTTTTTATTGAAATAGAATGAACCGGAAGACAGTATATAAAATACGAACAAACAACTATTCATTTTTATATATTAGATTTGCGTACTCTTTTAGAATTGTAAAACTTGGTGTTCTTTCAGAATGGTAATGAAAAGAGCAACTTATTGTATCTCGTGATTCGTTTAATATTCGTTCAGAATTCTCAAATTTAATTTTAGAAAATGAGATTAAAATATTTTCTTTTAAAATTGATTAAACTCAGAAAACATATTTAAACCATGAAATCGTTAATATAATTGGAAAGATAATTTTTGAAAATTAAGATGGTGCAAAATTAATTTTTATTATAATATTTTCGGTGGTTACTGCGAAAAACGCAAAACTTTAATTAAAATTTAAAAACCCCAGATTTTCTCTACCCCAAACTTTCCCGGACAATCTGTAACAGAGTTGGTACCACTGAAAATGACTTGCATGACATTTACGTACTTTAACTATAAAATATTAACCTTTAATTTGAATTTAGCATTTCTGCAGAATCTATTGCCTCCTCAGCGAGTTATTTGGAGATTATTTCTTGGTAAATAAATGCTTTTGAGATGCGATTTTTTTAAATTTTAGATAATTGTACTATCTTAAAACCCATCCCGTAGGTATAAACAATAAGCTGATCAAATTTCATCGGAATCAGATGAACGGTTTAGGAAAACATAAAAGACATACAGATAAACATTAATTTTTATTTATATAGATATGAGTCGGATCTTATAATATTATAATAAACAATTGCTGAGTTGTTATTTTTTGAACTCGCTGTCACAAATATTCCTTTTCAAAAAGCTAAACGAAAAAAAATCACCAAAAAATATTTCTTGAAAATTTATTAGCTTTCTTTGTAAAATCAGAACAAACTAATGAGTTGTGACACTTTATCACATAAAGAATTCAAATTTGGGCAGACGACTTTTCAGTCTGTCATCTGTTTGTTTATTCAGCTGCGTAATCAAACTGATTTACATTTGAAGAAGTGTTTTCTTATTCAAATGAAATGTCACGTGAACTTTATCGAATGCTTCATATATTTCATTATTATTATTTTGTTTTTTGTTAACATCGTCTCTCTCTCTCTTACTTGTCAATCGAAGCAGCGGTTTTAAATTATTTCTCGCTTTTTTTAATGAACAATAAAACTTCTTCAAAACTCATATAAAACTTTTTTTTCTTTTTTATATTTATTTAATTAACTGATATTTGGCATTCGGTAGGCAGTTTGAGAAGTTTTTATCGAAAGTTTCTTTTTCAAGGAGAAATATTTAAGATTAAAATAAAAATAGAAAGTTTTAATTTAAATATATTGTGATTTTTATATTTTATTCTCAGTTTTCAAAATAAATGAAATTGTTTCAACAAAATGAAATACAAGGAACTTATTTCAGTGTAAAATAAGTATAAAAATTGTGAATTGAAATCCAAAAGGCTGTTTATTTTTATTGCTGTAAACCAAATTAAAAAAAGTTGAGCAATCATAAATTGTTTTCTAATTTTTTCGTGGTTTACACTTTTTATCTTATTGTAATAAGCTACTTTGCTTTTAGTGTTATTTGATATTTAAACAAAAGGCATTTGAAATGCAATCAATATAAACAAATCTATATAAATAAAAATGAATATGTTTGTCTGTATGTCTCTTATACGTTGTCGTACCACTCATCCGATTCCGATAAAACTTTGACAACATATTGCTTGCACATACGTGAAGGTTATAGGTATAATACAATAATCTAAAGTATAAAAAATATTCTCAGATCTACTTACTGCATCTATTTACCAAGGATTAACCACCAAATAACTCGCCAAGGAAAAACAGCAAATTCAGTGAAGATGCTAAATTCAAGCTAAACGCTAATATTTCGTAGATATTATACGTAAAGGCAATATAAGTCTTTCTCTGAGGTAATAATTTTATTTTAGAGTACACGAGAAAGTTATGGGGTAACTAATCCTATAGGTTTGATATTTTAAATAAGCATTTAATAAAATTTCAAAGTTTTTTGCAATAACTTCCGAAAAAATTACATTACAAATAATTTTGCACCATCTCAGTTTTAAAAAAATTATCTTTTCATCTATACTAAAGATTTTATGATACAAATATATTTTCTATGTTTAATCAATTTTAAAGAAGATATTTTTATCATATTTTTTAACATTAAACTTGAAAATTCTGAACGAATATGAAACGAATCAACATTAAACTTGAGAATTCTGAACGAATATGAAACAAATCAACATTAAACTTGAGAATTCTGAACGAATGAGAAACGAATCACGAGATACGATAAATAGTTTATTTCGTTACCATTCTGAAAGAACACCAAGCTTTACAATCCTAAAAGAATATACAAATCTAATCCATAAAAATGAATATTTGTTTGAGGAATATAATAATAAAAATAGAATAAATACTGTTTATGCTCCTCCTTTATATATCCTTCAATTTCAATGAATGTATTCATTGCCGATAAGAAAATAAAAATCATTCTTAATTAAACAAGATAACTATATCAAATTCAAACGATATTTTCTAAATTATTTTTTCTGCAGCAGCAACGCGCTGGGTACCGGCTAGTTTAATAATATTTAATCATTTCTATGGAACTATTGACCGTCGACTGTCTTGCATGTTAACATTCCTATAACGATCCTAGTCTAGCTAAGCGTTCAATTCAATTTTCTCAGAGGGGAAAAAATGGAATGCAAGCCTGGCTGATATTAATTCGGTATCCCCCTCCTATAGTGCCTAGCAACAATAGGGGATAGACTTTCCCTCTACCCACTCATCAAAAAACAGCAGGGATTTTGAACAGGAATCTTGTTATCGAGTGATTATTTTTTCTTTTTCGTTCAAAGCAATAAATCTGTCAGTTTAGAGTAATTGTCTTGTGGTTTTTCAACTAAAAATTTACTTTTTGCTTTTAAAAACATCTTCCCTTTTTGTTTAAAGCGTTTCTGAAAAGAAAAAACAAATCATATTACGGTACATCATATTTCCTGTAATGCGGTTTTAGGAATCGCTGTGCTTGAAGTACGTGCCTACCCTAAAATTTACGATTTCGTGAAAATTATCGAATTTTTTATTATGTGCACATTTTATAACCCATACATTTAAGATTCCAAAACTGTTTTATTTTTCTGTACAATACATTAACCCGACTATTTTGGAGTTTTTAAGCGGTATAAATGCCAAAAATCGTTTTAAAAATGTAAGTAAACACTTCCTTTTTAAAATAAACAATTTATTTTAAAAAGGAAATTTTGCATTATAAATAAACAAAAATATAAACATTTTTTATTTTTTTAATTTGGCAGCAGTTTTTAAATTCAAGTTTCCCGCAACTGAACGGCAATATTATTATCGTTTGGTTGTTTACATTCATAATTAAAAACCTTTGTTCTTGTTTGTAATCGACTTCTTCAAATTTTTTGCTTAATTTTTAAAAATATTTCCTGTTTTGAAGTTTAATTGTAGTTTTCAACACATAAAAAAAGTTGTACATACATGTGTGTGTGTATTATCTCAAACATTTCTAGTTTATATATGTAATGATTTAAAATTTTGGGAGCAGATGGCAGGTTCGAAGACATGAAGATAACTTTATTTTTTAATTTCGCTTTATTCTTCCTCCTGAGGCAGGCAGCATATTTACAAGCAGCGGGAGCCAGTAGATGTGAAAGAAAAGCGAGAAATTTATTTTCCCTCGTTTTATATAACATATCCTGATAGGGAAAATATTGTTTATATTGCCAATATATTATTAAAATTCTCATAGGGATTTCTGACACACAGCGACTTTAAAAAAAAAAAATGCATTTGTTAAACCAGCAATTTTTACCGTTCACTCTTACCGTGTGAATCGCTGACTAAAGAACTTTACAAAGTATTTCTTGAATTAATTAAGTAGAGAAATGGAATCGGATCAGGAAATAAGGGAATACTTCAGAATGAAGTTACTATGGGATAAATTAAGATAAGGCTTTAGAAATTAATTGGATTTAAATCAGATGTCAAGAATATTATGATATTATGACATATATTTGTGTTTGTATTATCTCAAACTATTTGTTTATATATATATATATATATATATATATATATATATATATATATATATATATATATTGTTGTTTTTAAACTATTTTTTTAACAACTACCGTTCTTCCTTTTTAATTATTAGAAAGGAAGAACGGTAGTTGTTCCTGTGGTGGGTAGGTCTTTATTTCTTTGTTTTCTTAATTTGAGTTATTCATGGTGGTTGAATATTCTTATGTAGTTTTACTTTTTAAATATATTTTTTTTCCATTTGTTTTTGTCTTTTGCTGTTTAAATTGGCATGTCTCTTTTGCCGTAATTTTCGGGGGATTTTCGTTTCACGAGGTATCAATACTTTTGACCATTGTCCACCTATGCCTCACAGAAAAAATCCCTTATTTTGAATCCTTGCTTGAAAGTGGCCCTTGACAAAGTTTTCAGGCCGGATTCTTTTTCTATTGGTTATAGTTTTGATTCGGTTGTGTTCCTTTTTGCTTAGCTTATTTTGTTAATTAATTTAGATTCATTTGTATTTTAGTTGTAACTGCATTTGCGTTTACCAAATACAATGATTGATTTAAAAACAAAAACTTTTTTAATTCTTAAGCTTTTTTGAATCAGTAATGATTTTTAGTTTCGATTCCGGTTTTGGTTTCGTTTCCGTGGTGAGTGCCGTTTCTGTTTCGTTTACATAATTCTATTAATTATAGTTATTTGGATGTGTTTCATTAATTGGTTCTTTTTCATTAACCTTTCATTTTTTGAACTTTTAGCGTGTAATTCCGTATTGAGTTTTAATTTCGATTTCGACCTAGTTGGTTTCGTTTTAATTTTTTTTTTGACCAGGAAATAGGTTTTGATTGCTTTAATAATTTTATGATTATATATATTTATATATAATCAGAAGAAATGTTCTAGTAAATATTTTTTAATTAAGAAGATTTGGAACAAACATTAAAATTGTTAATAAGAAACAGTAACTTTAATTTAAACGTTTTTTGCTTCAACAAAAATCTTACTTTAATGAGCATCTTACATTGGGTTTTTAAAAGTTGTTTTGCATTGTTTTGGTTTATTTCGTTTCTTGCCATCATTTAATTAGCACTAATTTTATTAAATTAGTTTAACTATTATTCGACAGTCAATTTTAATGAAAAATATTTAATTTGTTTCTGTTATTTCTTACTTTTCTTTTAAAGTTTAATTAATCATGTGAAAATTTGTGTTCCATATCAATTTAGTTCTTTTCATGTGAAATTATGTAATTGATTCTTTGTTTTCTATACATTTATTACATAAAGTCCTTATTAACGAGACCACAAATAGCTGATTATTGTAAATAAGTATTTATAATGAATAAATTAACTTTTTTCTAGTTAATTATTTTTATTGAAATACAAAATTAATTATTGCGCTTATTCTGAAGTTAAATTTGATAAATATTATTTTATCTCATTAAATATTCAAGTATTAGGTTTGGAATGTAATGAAATTAATAATTATAGTCTTTTCAGTTGTAAAAATGTGTTTGATAAAATTTTTTAAAAAGACATGAATTTCGTGTAATTTTTATTTTGGTCAAACATAAACTCAGAACTATTACTTATTATTAGGTTAATAATAAAGCAGAAAAATGCATCAGACATAATCTAGAGAGAAGAAGAGAGGATTTTAAGATCATTGATTTTTTTAAAAATTTTCAGATATTAATATTGATAATTTGAAATGTATTTAATATACTCAGTTCAACTACGTTTACCTTATTTTGTGGGCAAATAAAATAAATTCAGTTCATGCTGATTCTGATACATATAACCGAATTTTAGATTAAGAATTGGTTACAATATCTTATTGATTTATATTCATAATCCAAATTACACATATTTATATTTCGCATCCGTTTTCACTTATCAGATACTAATATTGATCATTTCAAATGTATTTAACGGACTCAGCTCAATCGGATCTACCCTATTTTGTGGACAAGTAAAGGCAATACTCTTTAACGCTGATTCTCTATCCAGTTTTTAACAGTTTTCACGCTCTTGCTAATAATCAAACAGTTAAGAAATTTGATTTTATACGAGAAGTGTCTTTTTTATTATGCATCACACAAATGTTAACCGATTTACACCATAAGGTATACATTTTTGTTACACTTTTATCATTTGAGAAGATATTTGTGATTTATATTTTATTTGCAGTTGTTGTACACTTTATTAGCTGCTCAGAATATTTTTCATCAATGTAGTTAATTAAATAATTATTTTTTGGGAATACATAATTTTTATTACACCTATTTTCGAATTATAAAATTTGCTAAATATGTAAATTAAAAATTATTTGAAAATGATCATTTCCTTTTCTGTTGGAAAGGGTCACGAAAAGGATTGAATTATCAAGTTCGTTCTGAAGAATTCATTTGCTCTTGAAAAAATATGCTAAAACTGCTCCTCCCTCAATCAATTAATGTGACATTTAAAAACACATCATACTTTTCGTGACCCCTTTCCAACAGAAATCACATTTTCAAACATTAAAGCATGTCGGTAATAAATTCCGATTTCGTTTTATTATTATTGTTATTTACTGATTATTTAACATATTTTATTTATCATTAGAAAACAATAAATTATTAAATTTTAAAAAGTCAATAACATTTTTTCTCTATAGATACCTCTTTTCTTTTTTACAGATACTTTTTTTACAGATATAATTTTTTGCCCTCGCCTTTTTTTTTAAATATTTTTTCTTCCTCCATTGAAGTTTCTAATAAATAATTTATAAATAAATAATGTTGCTAAAATTAAATTACCTGATGAGATAAGCATAAGAATAAACCAATTGTGTGTGCGCGCGCGCGTGTGTGTGTGTGTGTGCTGCGAAAAGAAATTCCTCTGAAATATTAATACTGAAGACAAGTTGATCCATAAAACTGACATTGTTGTGTTTCACATGAAGCTTTTTCTTTTAAGCTATATGTCTTAAGAAAATTCATTTTCAAAATGCCTACAAACACATCCTTTTTATAACTTTTATCTTCAACACATCCATTAATGTTCTCTCTACGGAGGCTAATGGTTAAAACGTTCACTAATGCACCTTTCACGGAGGTTAACCTCATAACCTTTTTCAATGGACATCGTTTAGCAAATCTACGAAAAGTGCTGTTCTCACGTCTTCCTTCTAAGCACATCGTAGAAATAATGAGAAGGATGACTCTTCTTTCCCCGAGGAGTTTTTAAGGAGGGAAGAAGAAAGTTTATTTTCCTTCAAGAGTTTTTTAATATTTGGAAATTAATCATACATTATTTTGAACTTAATTTATAATCCAATCTAAAAAAAGATAAGCATACAATAAAGAAATTCTTATCATCATTGCAATTTTAAATATACATAATAACACATTTCGTTCACTGATATCAACATATTAAATAAAATATTTAATCCATAATATTTAAGTAAGAATTTCTTTTGATTTCTTTTTTTCCGTCAACGTCAGTTTTTTACTGTGAATAGAAATTTTACGTCATTTACTGTGAATAGAAATGATTTCACTTTATGTGTTAAATGAGTTGGCTAGGATATTTAACTTTGTATTTTGACATCGTTAGATACTTTTTGGGTTAAAAAACTCTAGGAAGGAAATGTTTTTAGTAAATAATGTTTAAGTGATTAATTATGCTGGTGTTGCTTAAAAATATAGACAGGAATATAAGAATATATAAAAAGAAAATTTCAACTATTTTTGTGCATGTTGTTCGAGATGATATTTATGCAAACATTTCTCTTTTCGATTCAGCAGATAAAGGCATTTTGAGTAAAACTTGGATTAAATATTTCGGAGTACATTGTAAATTCGTCGAATAATAAAGACATTTGAGAATTGTCCGCGAATGTAAAAAGAACGTACATGTGTCTGAAGACAAAAAGAGAGGTCCTCTTAAGCATGTATCGTGTCAGAAATGGTAGCTGGTTAAACTGTCTCTCACCCACAAATATTTACTACCTCAAACTGCATTGATTAACTTCATCAAATGTTATGAGAGATAATTTCTCACATAGGCTTATCATAAATCCGGAACAATGGGTAAAGAACTTGTATTGAGGAAGATGTGTCCCATATTAATCACCCACAGATATTTGCTACCCAAATATTCATTGATTAACTTCACCAAAGATTATGAGATATTATTCCTCACACAAACTTGCCATAAATCCGGAATGGTGGGTAAAGAACTGATATTGAGGAAGATGTGTCCCATCATAATCACCTACAGATATTTGTTACTCCAATCTTCATTGATTAATTTCATCAAAGGTTA
>JAPMOQ010053333.1:459502-483127 GCA_026543055.1 Argiope trifasciata | reverse complement strand
AGATATTTGTTACTCCAATCTTCATTGATTAATTTCATCAAAGGTTACGAAAGATTATTCCTCATACAGACTTGCCATAAATCTGGAACGGTAGGTAAAGAACTGATATTGAGGAAGATGTATCCCATCATAATCCAAAGCGTATGCTTGAACAATCACATTTCTTCCTCATTCTATCTTACTGATTCTGAACGAGAACCATTTGAATCATACCTACGAGAACAATCCATGCCATTTACAAAATTTTGAACGTTCGCAATTTTACGATACAAAAAGTCGATTGTATTTCGACAAGATTTATTCGTTCGCATGTACCGAACCTAAATATTGTCAGAAAAATAATCTTTGCAAAATTTTTAAACAGATTTTTTTTAACAAGCTTCCTACATGCGAAAAGAAATATTCATGGAAACCCCAGTCTAAGGTATGAAAAAGTGGTCTAATTCAATAAATGTGGTTTTTAATATTTCATTTTTTAATAATAATATTTAAGTTTTGGAGGTAAAAACTTAAACATTTATATGGGTATAGAAGAGCTTAAAAATATTTCATTAGTTCGCCCTTTTTCATTACAGAACGTATAAAAATGTGATATATGTAATTTTTTATAACTAGCCGTTACAAAAACCAAAATCATTTTGCAAAGTTACCTAACTTATTGAATAAAACAACAGTTGGAAGTATATGTTGAATTACAACATTTAAAGAATCAGATGTTTGTTCCAAATTTTGGGATAATCAGTATATATGCCTTTATTCTTAAAACAATTATTTTCCTTTACATCCTGCTCTTTCATTTCACACAGCCATATATAAACGGCATTTCTAGGCATATATTGATACACGATTTCTATTTCTTCATTGTGCAAACTTTTCTTCACAGTACTTTTCATTCACTGTACTGAATATCCCTAAATTTATAATGATAATAAATTTCTTCAAAAAATATAAAGCTTTACTTTATTATAGATTTTTATTTCATATAGCTGTTCTCTGTATTTTCATTAAAAATAAAATAAAATGTTGATATTAGTTGGTAAATGAAAAACTCGTCTCATTTTTGGTTGTACTTCATTGATGTGTCATTCTTTTTCCACTGGAATACATTGACTATAAAAAATATATTAAACTATTAATTAAAACTGTTTCCGTACAGTAGCTGATTTCTAAAATTTTCTACCTCAAATACGTTTAGTTTGAAACTGTTTCTGTGCAGATGCTGATTTCTAAAATTTTCTACCTCAAATACGTTTACTTTAAATTCTTTAGTAATTTCAGTTACAACTATTAATTAAAACTGTTTCCGTACAGATGCTGATTTCTAAAGTTTTCTGCCTCAAATACTTTTACTTTAAATTCTTTAGTAGTTTGAGTTACATAACCCATTCTTCTATTGTGATCCTGAGTTATATTTGTCTTGTGCTGTTTGTTGTAAAGATAAATTCGTGTATTTAAAGGTATCAGAATTCATAATTTATTGACTATTACCGATAACTTTCTAATAAAATATTTGATGGAATTATATTACTGTTTAAAGCAAATAAACATCAGATGAGATTAACATTTAGAGCATACAAAAAAGTTTCAACTGAAAAATGGGATCAATAAATTCAAATACATTCATTCTAAGTCACTATTGAAATATCAAAAAAAAAAAATGTATAGAAAAATCATACAATGGCCTTTATTATAAAAAAGACATTCGCGATAACTATTTGTGGAATTAAAAACTTGTATGAGCTTTAAAAACGGAACATGTGTAAATTCATCATAAAAGAACAGTTGAAAATTTAAAAATTTCTTTGAATAGGATATCATTATAATGAAGATATAATGGATTCTATATTTATAAAAATTTGTTCTAAAAATAACGATTATGAGTACAAAAAAGATTCCGAAAACTATTATTTTAATGTTACTTTATTTTAATAGCTTATAACGCCGCTTATGAAATTTGATTTTTAAAGTTAGAAAATTGTCTTTGATGTGATGGTGCGGAATATAAAAAAAAATGGTTTTTTTTTTTTTTTTTTTTTTTTTTTTCATTTAGAGCTGATGAAGCTTCAGGAGATTATAAGGAGGGGAAAATATCTTTACAACAATCTATATTGAATTTATAAATTTATAAATATCAATTTGTTTTAAAAATAACGATCATGAGTGCAAAAAAGATTCTGAAAACTATTATTTTAATGTTACTTTATATCAACAGATTATGATGTTTATAAAATTTTATTTAAAAAATTAGAAAACTGTCTTTGTTGTGATAGCGATGAATATTTTTTTAAAAGGCTTTTTTTATTTATTTAGAGCTGATGAAACTACAGGAATTGATGAAACTCAGAAATAATAAAGAGGTGAAAATATCGTTACAACAATTCACATTTGACTTTCAATGCAATAAAAAGATTCCGAAAACTATTATTTTAATGTCACTTTATTTTAACAGCTTATGATGTTTTTACAATTTGATTTAAAAAATTAGAAAATTGTCTTTGATGTGACGGTGAAGAATAACAATAACAACAAAAAAACATACACTTTTTTTAAAGAGTTGATGAAGCTACAGGAGTTGAGGAAACTCAGAAACAATAAGGAAGTAAAAATATCGTTACAGCATTTTAACAGTTGACTTTCAATACAATAAAAAGATTCCGAAAACTATTATTTTAACGTTACTTTATTTAAACAGCTTATGATGTTTATAAAATCTGATTAAAAATTGTCTTTGATGTGATGAAAATTTTTTAAAATATTTTTTTAGAAAATGCTTTTTTTTTAATTTAGAGCTGATGAAACTACAGGAGTTGATGAAACTCAGAAACAATAAGGAAGTAAAAATATCGTTACAACAATTCACAGTTGACTTTCAATACAATAAAATTCTCAAGGACATAAAGAAAAAGGGGGAGACCAATATCGTTCTGGAAGTTCCAACATCACGCATCAAGGACGTATTGTCAGAAGTAATAAACTGAATATATTTTTAAACCATCTCTACTATTTTATCTTGGTTGATTTTGGCCTATTATATAACAAATTTGTTCCATATTTTATAGGCACAGAAAGCTGGGATGCTTACTGAATATCACAATTACCTAATAACATCTTTAGTAAGTATTGTTGTAAAAGTAAGCTAAATTTTTTATTCATTTATTTTATCTAATAGTTAATATTCATTAAATTTGTGCAATGCATTACATTTCTATACGATAATAATGAATGAATTCTATGAAATAATATTAAAATTTTATTTTAGAAATTTATGATTACTTGATAAAAAATACTTCTTTTACAGCTCATCAAGTCGGTATTTTATCATCTTTATAAGAGTTAAAAACGGAAAAAATAATAAAAAACTAAAATTAAAATAATAAAAAATTACGAATTTTCAAAATATATCATTCTAAAATGCTGTATAATCCATCGATATTTGAAGATATAAAAGCCAAATGAACTGAATATCATAATGTTAAGTGGGCAACTTTTGATAAAGTTGTAAATGTGAAAGGTTATAGCATTGTAAAGTTGTAAATGTGCTTCAGAATTCCTCTAATTAATTTGTAACGACTTTTAAAGATAAAGCAAGTGAAAAATCCTTAAGGGTGATCAACTTTTTTTTTTGAGCTTTCCGAATTTATAAACAAAATTCGAAATGAATATCTAGGAATTTATGAATTAAAAAAAAAATTTAGGAATTTTGTGAAACAATTCTAAGATTTTATTTTATAAATTTATGATTACATAGCAAAATTCCCTCTTTCGCAGCTCATCAAGTCGTTTTTTTTATCATCTCTATAAGCGTTAAAGCTAGAAAAATAAAAAATAATTATTTGAAACATTAATAAAAAAATTACGAATTTTCAAAATAAATAATGCTAAACTGCCGAATAACCCATTGATATTTGAAGATGTAAAAGACAAATGACTTAAATACCAAAATGTTAAGTGGACAACTTTTAATAAAGTTGCAAATGTGCTTCAGAGTTCTCTAGTTCATTTCAAAAGGCGTATAAAGCGAAAAATTATTTAAGTAATCAACCAATTTTTTGGAGATTGCCAAACATTTTTTTATTTTTGGCATTTATCAAATGCGGAAGCAAAATTCAAAACGAATATCTAGGAATTTTCGAATTAAAAAAAAACATTTTTAGGAGTTTTATGAAATAATTCTAAGATTTTATTTTATAAATTCATGATTACATAGCAAAATTCCTTCTTTTACAGCTCATCAAGTCGTTTTTTTATCATCTCTATAAGCATTAAAGCTAGAAAAATAAAAAATAATAATGTGAAATAACAATAAAAAAATTACGAATTTTTAAAATAAATAATGCTAAACTGCTGTATAACCCATCGATTTTTGACGATGTAAAAGCCAAATGAATTGAGTAATCAAAATGTTAAGTGGACAACTTTTGATAATGTTGTAAATATGAAAGATGCTTCATAGTCCTATAATTAATTTCAAACGACGTTTAAAGATAAAGCAAGTAAGAAATCCGTGAGGGGGATTAACTTTTTGATTTTTTTTATTTAACATTTTTTTATTATTTTATTTATTAACATTTTTTTTTATTATTTTATTTATTAACATTTTTTTATTATTTTATTTATTTATTTTTGGCATTTATCAAAGGCAAAAGCAAATTTCTAAACAAAATTCAAAATGAATATCTAGGAATTTTTGAATTAAACAAATACATTTTAAAGAATTTTATTATGTAATAATGCTAAAATTTTATTTTAAAAATTTGTGTTTTTTTGATAAAAAATCTCTCTTTTACAGCTCCTCAAGTCATTTTTTATGCCATCGCTATACGAGTTAAAGCGATATATATAGATATTTTGAAATAATAAACAAAAATTACGAACTTTCAAAATAAATAATGCTATACCGCTGACCCATAGATATTTGAAGATGTAAAATCCAAATGAATTGAATATCAAAACTCTAAGTGGGCAACTTTTGATAAAGTTGTCAATGTGAAAAGTGCCTCATTAGTTAATTGCTTAAGTGCTTCATTAATTTCGAACCGTGTATAAAGATAAAGCACGTGAAAAATCCTTGAGGGTGATCAATCTTTTTTTTTTTTTTTTTTGACTTCCAAACATTTTTATTTCTGGCATTTTTTGGCGCAGAAACTAATTTTTAAATAAAATTCAAATTGAATAACTAGGAATTTTTGAATTAAAAAAATAACGTGTTATCGTAGACAAACCCGCTGATGAAGTCTGCGATTTTTAACCTCTCTTGTTTCTTCAGTTAGTAGCGCCATCTATTGCCAAGTGTACGTCTTAGTTACTCATGCGTCACAGCTGTTTTCACGAGGAGGGTTCATTTATACATTCCATTCACAAATCGTAATTTTGTCCTGGATCAAATAATGATCACATCTGATCCAGTACCCTCAATGGTATTGTCTTGACTTGGAGGACTTTTGGGGCTGCGCAAGATTTATATGCACACCAACCAGCTAATACGCTGAGGGTCTTCGTCTCATCTATACTAATACTATAAATGTGAAAATTTGGACGTTTGTTTCTCAATAACGTGATGAACAGAATGGGATGAAATTTAGCACAAAAATATATTAGAGTCAGGAATAAAACACAGGCTACTTTTTATTCCGGTTCATTGAGTGGTTCATTTTTTATTCATTAAAAACTAAGTTTCGGGCCAAAAAGCTGAGGCCAAATTCCGCCAAAGATCAGTAAGGATCTGGGTATTTTTCCCCAACAGAAATGAGGTTGGGGTTAGTAGAATTTCGATCGATTATTTCAAATGATTCTGTTTATTTTTTTAGTGTTTGATGTATTTAAAATCAAATGTTGTTAATGAATTGATTCATACTGAAGTACTTTCGGATTAATTTTGAAGTACTTTTAAATTAAAAGAAAACAGAATAAAGGGAATAAAAAATTACTACAAGAAATAAAAGTTAAAAAAATATACACTAATGTGGTCGATAACTAGTGTTTTTAATGTTGTCGGATACCATAAACATTAACCACCTTTCAAGGTCATTGTTCGCCAACTGAATATTAAATCATTGAAATATGATTCTTGAACAAGTCACATCAATACTTCAATTAATAACACTGTGACTTCAAAAAATGTGTTAATAATCGAATTTTTTTTTAATGTAGGGATACACCATTGTCTCTTTTGTTTAAGTAAATTGCTTTTTTTTAAAAAATCTATTTTCTTCAAAATGATTCTGATTTTGGTACCGATATGTTGGCTCTCTTACTTCTAGAAAAAAAATCTTAATCCTAGAATATTTTAAAAAGAAATGCAGATCTTGTTTTTCTTTAAATATAATTTTTATATAACTTTAAATACAACTTTTAGTGCAATCTTTAATTTCTTGAGTTCTAATTTTCTACAACCAACAAATAAAGGTCTAATATAGCAGCCACTTTAACTTTTTTTATTATTAAACTAGCCGCCTTTGGCGACCAGCTGGTTCGCCATGAGTAATGGGTTCTAAAATTTTCAATTAAATCACATATTCATTAGCCTTCAAGTAACTCCGGGCATTAATTGGCCTGAAATTAATATTTTCTTTAAAATGATGGACTGAAAGCTCTAAAAGAACGCGTTTTCCTAATAATATTCTTTAATTTTATAAATCAGTCAGTTTTAATGATTGATTTCGAAGACTGATTGGTGTAGCAACTTTTATTTAAAATATTAATAAACATATTTTGTAAAATATGGCTCACAGTGCAAAGTATGAAGAAATATCAAACTCATTATTCATAAATGCATTGTTTGACTCAAACTACATAAAATGTAATTATTTACTTCATTTAAATCAAATTAATAGTATTAAACAATATATATGCCTATTAATAATATTTTACAAATTGGCCATTGGAAAGGAATTTGAATGCAGATCCTGTATAAATAAAGATAATTTATTGAATTGATGATTTAAATATTGCAAACGATCCTGGAATCCTTTGCTTTGCATTTTTAAAAGAAAATATCACATTTTATATTTATATTATTTTATCCAGTCACGTGCTAAAAGTTGCATTTCTTCAGATTTAATTTACGATGATAGTTTTATTATTATTTTTTTAATTTGAGCTTCCGTCAAAATGATGGCAACACGGTGATAAAACCTAATTTTTTCCCTTTGACGTGTTCTTGCAGATTTTATATTTTATAGAAACCTTAGCTTTGCATTTATTTTTTTAGAAATTATCACATTTTATAATGAAAAATATATATATATTGAATTAATGATACAGATATTGCAAACGATAATAGAAATATGCCATTAAGTCGGGATTCCAATGCACATCCTGTCTAAATTCGATCAGGTTTTCCGTAAAGAAGATTTATTGAATTAATTATTTAGATATTGCAAACGATCATAGAATTTTTTGCTTTGCATTTATTTTTTTAGAAAATATCACATTTTATATTTCTTTTATTTTATCAAGTCACGTGTTAACAGTTGCATTTCTTTAGACTTGATTTACGATGATAGTTTTTTTTATTCGAACTTCCGGCGTTCTTTTATTTTATCCAGTCACGTGATAAAAACATGGTTAAAATATTTCTTTAAAAATTCGTTAAAAATAGAAGATTACGGTATAAATTTAAAAATCTGATACCGTTAGAAAGCTAATTTTTTTATCTTTAAATTGATATAAAAATCATGTTTGTGCAATAATATTTTCGGAAGTTATAGCAGAAAAACGTCGAAATTTCACTTAAATTTTAATTAATTCAAATTCTAATAAAAAAATTCGAAAAAAGGGCTCCGAGGTGCACATTCCCGACCTCCAAGGTATACATGTACCAAATTTGGTAGCTATAGGTCCAACGGTCTGGCCTGTAGAGCGCCAACACACACGCACACACACACATTGAACTTTATTATAAGTGTAGAAGTATACTAGAACGACACAGACCTTTTAATTTAAATTTTAATAAATTATTTAAATTTCAATTCATTTTATCTCATTATTCCATAATTACAGAATTCTATTTTATTCTTTTCTAGGATTTTCATACATTGGATTTAACGCCGTTTCAGCACAGTCGCTCTAATATATCAGCCTTCAGAATTGTTTCACCTGAAAGTCAGTATTACGGTAGAGAGGCAAGAACGTGGATTTTTGGCCGAAAGGAAAATTCCTTAAAGAAGGAAATACCATTGACAGTAAGGATTTCATCATTTTATCGCAATTTTTAAGCTTTTCATTTTGAATTCGAATTTTGATCCATTTTGAATCTAAAAGAATTCACCTGCAGGTGATGGAACCCAAGAATATTTGTGACAGGAATAAAGCGTTTAAAAAGAATAGCGTGTTTCAAAATTTCTCTCTGAAAAACTTTTCTTTTGAGCAAAGTCCTACATTGGAGTAATTTTTAAAATTCAGATATCTGAAATGAAAGAACAGCATGTTTCAACAACGGTAAATGTTTAATGATTGACTGCTTCCTGAATAAAATTTCTTTTGATCAAATTCCGGTATTGGAATAATTTTCGAAATTCGGATACCTACAATGAAAGAACAGCGTGTTTAAAATAATTGCAAATGTTTAAGGATTGACTTCTTTTAACTTGCTAAATTAGAATTTTGATCGATTTCAAATCTTGAAATATTCACCTGTAAGTGATGGAGCCCAAGAATATTTGCGACAGGAATAAACTGTTTACAAAGAATAGCCTGTTTCAATAGTTCTGTCTGAATAAAGTTTCTTTTGACCAAATTCCTGTAATGGAGTAATTTTAGAAATTACAGATATCTGAAATGAAAGAATAGCGTGTTTCAACAATGGCAAATATTTAAGGATTGACTGCTTCCTGAATAAAATTTCTTTTGACCAAATTCCTCTATTAGATTAATTTTCGAAATTCAGATATCTGAAATGAAAGAAAGCGCATTTCAACAACGGCAAATGTTTAAGGATTGATTGACTGCTTCCTGAATAATGTTTCTTTTGACCAAACTCCTGTATTGGAGTAATTTTTAAAATTCAAATATCTGAAATGAAAGAATAGTGTGTTTCAACAATGGTAAATGTTTAAGGATTGAGTGCTTCCTGAATAAAATTTCTTTTGACAAAATTCCGGTATTGGAATAAATTTCGAAATTCAGATATCTAAAATGAAAGAATAGCGTGTTTCAACAATGGCAAATGTTTAATGATTGACTGTTTCCTGAATAAAATTTCTTTTGACCAAATTCCAGTATTGGAGTAATATTCGTAATTCAGATATATGAAATCGGGTCTGTTATATCCCTTAATTAACTACAACTATAAAAAAATGTCTAGAAAATCTTCTAGACCTAATGAAAAAAGAATGTCTGTTTTCTGGCAAAATTACAAAATATTTTACATTATTTGCTTCTGTAAAATTTGTAAATATTTCTGAAACTTCCAGACAATTTTGAGATTTTCTTAATAGAAATATTATATTAAATAATATGAAAATTTGAAGTGGTTGAATTCTCATTTATACCTCCAAGTTATTTTTTATTAAACTGTAATATGTCCGCTATTTTAGTTAGTGTATATGATATTTGTGTCCTCTTTTGATACTTCATGTTCGATAGAAATTGTTTCTAACATACTTTAAAGCTTAATACAGCCTCATTTATTTTACATCCAGGTTAAATTATCATTATATGTTATGTATTCATACAAATAAAAATTGTAGATGGCTTTTATATGTTGATGTTTTAATAAAAATGCTGTTATAGTTTATCCCATTGAAATATTATATATTTTAAACTAGTGTATTCGTTAAGAAAAATGTTTATTAACTTTTTTCTCCTCTTGATGCTAACAGCTAATCTATTTAATCAATATTAACTTTTTCCTCTTACTGATGCAAACAGTTCATTTATTTAATGTATATTAACTTTTTCCTTTTACTGATGTTAACAGCTAATTTATTTACTCAATATTAAATTTTTCTTCTTACTGATGCTAAGAGCTCATCTATTAAACCAATATCAACTTTTTCATGTACAATACTGGCGATGATGTTCAAATGCTTTCTAATAAAGAACCATCCTATTTATGTATGTAACGCTGCAATGTATAGGTAGCATTGCAACCAGCCAAACTGTATAGAATAATTGAGTCACTACTTCTCGAGGGTAGATCATTGTTTGCAGAATAAGATTTAAGATATCTACTTACGTTTAAAATACCACTTTTGTAAAAATTCACTTTATTTTTTTCTCATTTTAAAGTACATTTATTTAGTTTTCTAAATCTGCGTTTATTTTTCTTCTATGATTATTAGAAATTTAAACATGAAGATTTATGTAATTCAAAGTAGTCGAAAAAGAAGCCGGAAGCTGGATATTTTTCTCGTTTTCATTGTTTACGTTTTAAAAACATCTGCTCGCCTCTATTTTCTTTATTTTTTTCAAGAGAATATTACTTAGTTTGATTTGAATATTTATTTTTTATTGTTTAACAAGCGTTTTAAATGGGCAAAAAAGTATTAACAGGAGTAAGAAATGAAAATTTAATGGAAAAGCATTTTTCTGCCATGTAAGCTGCAGTTTCTGTTGATGCATCAGATTCAAAACACAAGACTTGCAGTGAAAAGAAAATTGCTAGCAGGTCTACATATTAAATTTACGAAAGTTCATTATTATTTTTTAGAAAGTGAGTCAGTTTGATTCAAAATTCAAACGAGATTTTATAAAGAAAAGCCATTTAAATCCAATTTAAACAAACAATTTATTATAAAAAGCCTTTATTAAAGACATGTTATTCATTGACTTTTCAATGCATTACTAGAAAATATTTTTATTGCTCTTGGAACAAATATTCCTATAAATTGCAACTACAATATAGTAACATTCAATTGTTTTATGTAAATAGTAAATGTTACGCTTTCAATAATAGACATGAAAGCTTAAGAAAACGTTATATTTAGTAATTTTACAAGAGTTATGTAAAAATTAGTTCATTATTTAATTAAATTCATGTGTTTTAGAAGATTAATAAGTTTTCTTTAAAAATCTTGCATGATTTCACTTGATGATAGACTGATAATGCATTATTTGATGATTGAGTAGTGATGAGTTATTTGATAATGATTCCATGTTATTTTGCTTTATATTAGACGGAGACTGCTTTGCTGGTCGATGCTGTGAATTTGTATGCCAAAGCATTGCACGCTGTGTCCGAAGTACAAACAATATCCAGCCGTAGCGTGTCTTGTGACAGTCCAGGGCTTTGGCCTTATGGATCTGATTTAATAGAAGCCATAAAAAAGGTAAATATTCTTTTTTTTTCTTTTCTTTCTTTTTTTTTTTTGAGCTCACTCATTCAACACCAAGAATGGGGATTTTGAAACTCTTTTACTGCTGAAGAGTGAGTTTCAAAATTATGGAAGAATTTGCAAAAAGTATTCTAATAATTTGACAGTTTTCTACAGTTTCAAATTTTAATAGACATTGACTTTTAATTTAAAAGTATATAATGGTATCCATTTGTTACACATTCTAGTTTCTTTGAAAAATTATTTGTTTTCCACATATAATCTTATTCGTAACAGTATTCTAATATATTTCATTCAATGTGAGCAAACATTAGAATAAATTCTTACTTAAATTTAGAGAAGAATCTAGAATTAAATGGCAGAAAGATATAACATCACTGCTATGATTACATAAGACTGCGATGGAAAAATGCAAAAGAATTCTTAACTATACTTCATACATTTTTGGTACCGAAATTTAAAAAAATAATGAAAAATTTCTATCACTTCATCTTTTCTTGAAAAAATCAATTATTCTCGGATTTTTATGAGTATTTACCATAAAAAAATTTCGGTGTGGAATTTCTTCTCTTCCTGCTTTACCAATATATTACTATTACTATTATCTCTTCACAATCTTCAGATTCAGAACACCTAGAAACGCAAGGCTCCCATATCGAATATAAGCCCTGCATTGCTGCTGCGTCAAGTGAGTCTGACGACTTTGCATTGCTGATGGAGAGAGTTGCTGTTGACGCAGCAGCAACGCAAAGTCGTCAGACTCACTTGACGCAGCATCAAAAGCAACTCTCTCCATCAGCAATGCAAAGTCGTCTGACTCACTTGACGCAGCAGCAACTCTCATACACTAGCCATAACGCTTGGCGCAATAAAATCGTTCGTCTCTCTAGCGAACTCACTGGTAGGGGAGTATTGTGGTGACATCTTAATAAGCCAGTAACTACCACTAAACATTAGTGGCCATTTTTGTATAGTGGATAAGTTACGGGCCTTCAAACCCGGACATCGCAGGTTCGATCCTTGGCGGAATTCAACCTACGTATTGGCACAATTCCGCCAACACATTACGCCAAACCCTCTGCCGCCGATTCACCACAGCCTTTCCCTCAGGTTGAACTTAAAACTCTGATTGGAGATTTTGACCTTTCGAAAGAGGCAATTAATTGTTTAGCTCCAGATTGAAAGATAAAAAAAAAATATATTAAAAAAAACTTATTCACCAAAGAAACTATTTTTTCTCCGATTCACCTAAACCTTCCCTTCAGGTTGTATTTAAAACTCTGATTGGAGATTTTGACCTTTCGAAAGAGGCAATTGAATTGTTTGGCTCCAGATTGGAAGATAAAAAAGAAAAAAACGTATTGGCCAAAGAAACCTCTTTTTCTCCGATTCACCTCAGCCTTTCTCTCATGTTGAACTTAAGGATCTGCACTTGCTGTAAATAAAAGAGCACTATGAAAATTTTGTTCTTTTCTTCAACGAAATAAAATATTTTATTTCGTTGTATTTTATAACCTATATATTTTATTTCGTTGAAGAAAAGGGCCAGATTTTCATCGTGTTCTTATAAATACAGTACGTGTCCAACTGGTACAGATGCATATTGACTTCCATAATGAAGAAGGATAGCTTTGAGGCTCCTTTTCGATGAATCTACAAACTGTCTCCATTCATCTTTATTTTAGGTTATATTAAATTTTTTGATAAATCCGGGAACATCAGAACAATAAACTAGGTTCTTCTCTTCCTCAAAGTGCTTAACAAATTCCTTTTCTATATTCCTGTAACAATAAAAAGAGGTTTCTTTGGCATATGAGTTTTTTTTATCGTTCAATCTGGAGCCAAACAATTTATTTGCCTCTTTCGAAAGGTCCAAATCTCTAATTAAGATTCTTCAGTTCAACTTGAGAGAAAGGCTGATGATATAAAATATAAAGATATAAAAATTTTCATTTCGTTGAAAAAAAGGGTTAAAATATACAGTGGGACCATTTATTATTATTAAAACATTATCAATCATGCTATTCGGAAATTAATAGTTTTGATGTCAATGAGGTACCTCATATCTCAACTATATATCTCAAAGAATCGACAATCTATGGGCTTTAAAGACACACGAACAAACCACAATTATAAAATATGAAACATTTCAGAATCAGATCCTGAGAAAAACAAATGATTACGGCAGGTTTGATGGCAAGTCACTCCTTGATGGGAAAAAAGACTAAAAGTTTTAGACTATTACGCATTTTTTGCTTACATTTAAATACCGCATTTGAAATCAAAATAATAAGTAAGTTGTAAATCGTAATAAAATTTGAGGGGACCAACAAAACGTGTTGGAAAATATTGAAAATTGAAGTGTAAACACAATGTTAAGCAGTAGTTCTTAGTTTAAAATTACCTTTCACTTTAGGTCTAATTTCAAAAATTTTTCTAAAGAGTTATCTTTCTCAATTTTGAATACACTTTTTGAATTGAATACACAATTTTGAATATTAGAAATTATATTTCCAGTGATAATTTTTGATATTCTAATTTTTTATTCACATTTTATTTGAATAAATTATTAATTATTTAAATATAAACTCGTGATTTTATTAGAGGCAACAATAAAGTCATCTGAAATCGCCATTTTTGACTTTCAATTTGACCTTCACACTTGCATCCCCAGATCTTATAATACCCTGAATTAAAATTCAGGAAAATTTACTGACGCAACTTTAGCTAAGTATTGAATATACACAGCAAAGTGATGTTGAACCCCATAGAAAGAATTCTTTAGTGGTAGAGCATTCGCATGAATATGAATCCACGTATAGTTTGTTGTGCCCCTCATCATATCTTCATTCAGCATATCTTAATGCTCTTTCGGCATATGTTTGATTGTTCATTCGGTATATATCTGAATATTCCTAACTTTCGCTAAGTATTGAATATACGCCGCAAAGTGGTGTTCAACTCAAATAGAAAGAGTTCTTCAGTGGTAAACCATTCACATAATTATGAATTAACACATAGTTTGTTGTGCCCCTCATCATGTCTTCATCCAGTATATGTCCAAATGTGTCATCCGACATATGTCTGAATGTCCATTCGGCATATATTTAAATATTCATTCGGTATATGTCTGAATGTTCATTCGGCGTATGTTTGAAAGTTCATTTGGTATATGTCTGAATGCTCATTCAACATACGTTTGAATGTTCATTCTGCATATGTCTGAATGTTCATCCGGCATATGTCTGAATGTCCATTCGGTGTAATCTTGAATGTTCATACGGCATATTTCTGAATGGTCATTCGGTATATGTCTGAATGTTTATTCAGCATGTGTCTTTTAGATATATTAATGTAATTTTTCACATGTTTGCCTTTTTAACAGAAGTTAAATGTACTAACAAATAAAATATTTTTCAGGTTCGCTTTAAAGGACTAACAGGTGATGTACAAATCGGTAATCAAGGTCAACGTATCCACTTTACCTTCGACCTTCTGGAATTAAAGCCGAAGGGGACCGTCAAGGTACTGAGGTTGGCAGTCGACTTCCTTTTGTACATTTGAAAATTTTTGGTAATTTTTTTGTTCTTTCAAAAAGAGAAAAAAATCAACTGCTGCAAGTTCCAAGAAAATTCGATTTGAATTGAAAATTAGAGCTAAGAATTACTATTTGAATGATTCATTGAGATTGACTTGTTCGAGAATATTATTGAATTTACTTTACACTCAAAAAATATTTGGCATAATGTAGATGATTTCATATTAACTATCGACTACATTTTCTATGGTTTTTAAATTCCAATTTCTCTTTATACTTTCACCTCCATTGTACTTATAAATACTCTTTCCCAAATCACTAATTGATAAATTGGGACAGCGGATACGCGAGCATATTGGTGGAATACTTGGAAATAAATATTTGGGAAGATTTTCCTGTAAAAAGTAAATTCTGTTACTTAGTATTTTTTTAAATTTTCAGTATTATTTAAAAATATAAAAACAAATCTTAGGTTTTAAATAACACATTGTTTCCTTCAGTTTTATGAAAAGAATAAAGATTAGTTATTTCAACAGAGTTTTGTGCAATATTCTAGAAACAGATTTAATAATGCATTTTAAAGGAAAAATATTTATTGCAATGCAATTCTCATGCAAAAGCTTGTTTCGAATCACAGATAAACGAGGAAAGAATAATTAAAATTTGTTTTATACCTAATAATTAATCCATATATTAAATAATTTTGAATCCAACTGCACCATTGAATGGTATATAAATTCATATAATATTTTGAGTGTTTCATGAATCTCTAAAGTTATTGAAATATGTTTAAATTAGGAATCATTACTATTTTTTCCACCTAATCACTTAAATTTATTACATAGTCACTTAAATTTATTATATTAAGTTGTGTGGCATATTATCATAAACGCGCTCAGATGATAAATGTACGCTGATAAGCATTTATTGACAAAATATTTTTTGAATTTGGGTCTGAAGTCGATTTATTTATATCACACAAAGATTATTTCTTATAGTGCATGAATCACTGTTTCAAATTTCAATTCGGAATTTTAAAAATTAAATATTTTATTCTAACACAATTTCGAATATTGCATTTAAGAAAAATATTATGCCACACAGAATTATCACTCTGAAAACCGTGTGCATCCAACATTAAGCGATTTTTTTTAAAAGCAGATTTCTTTTAGACATAATAAGTCAGTCATTTCATTTACGCTAATGAAACTAAGTAGATAAAGTAAAAGTTGAAATTTCTGATTTTTGATACCAGTGAGGTATTTGGGTATTTTGATCCTGCCCGATAGAACTCATGCAAACATAAATCATCCGCAATTAGCGAAAATCTAGAAATACTGAAATGCCCGTATGTCTTTATACTGTTCTTCTTTTTTCTAAAGATATGAATGATAATAAAGCGTTTTTTCTAAAGCTAAAAAAATTGTAAACTGAGAATAATGCATATAAAAGGAAAAAAATTACATTACTAGAGAAGAATTTTTTTATTGCTAATAACACATCCATTTTTTTTCACTAAATTAAAAAAACTTTCAATGATTTGTGACATATTTTATCACTATCAGTTGTTGTAGTCTATTCAAAAATTCCTTTCCCCCCCTTTTCTTGAAAATTTAATAATCTTTCAACTTAGCAAACTGCTATGTTGCTCGTTTGAGGAAACTATAGAATTTTTTTCTTTAATTGTTCGTGAGACTTTTTTTTCAGAAATATTTATAGAAATTTATAATATCTGAAGACAATTTCAAAGAAACACCCAGAAAGATTTCAATAATTAAGAATATGAATGTTAGGCTTGAAAAAGTTTAAAGATTTTCTATTCTGAAAGATGAAATTTGCAATTAAAACATAAAGAAAAAATCTCGTTCAAAACTTTTTCTAAAATTATTCATTGTTAGCTATTTTGAGTCTAGATGCAGATTATTTGAACCAATTTGTTATCGCCAAATTTTTATTTAAATTACAATTATGTGTCAATTTTCTATGAATTTTTGCTCTTATAGCTTACTCAATCGTCTTTTTGAATAAATGAGCAAATGTAAACTATTCTAATGTTTTTGATAACTTTACTAAGTAATATATAGAAAAAGTTAAACTCTCATCTGGAATCACATTGCTTAAATAAAAATAAAAATTCTATTTCAATTATAAAGAAAGAAAAGGCTCTATTCAAAAAGTTTCGAAGTTCGAAGCAAATATTTTTTTAAAAATTATAAATCTGTTTACCTGTTTCTGCTAATCTATGCAGTTAGAAGTTTGGACAGAATTTCAAAGAATGTATATGAGAAAAATTCTTTGCAAGAAAGTCACTAAATTTCCTTTCTGTCCACAATGAAATGTGCTTTCTACCTATTCAAAGCCAATGCGTTTCATTTAGGTAGGCGAATGGGATACGAAGAATCATCTCGTTTATACCAGAAACTATTCCAAAGATTACTCTGAAGCAAAGGACAATCTTCAAAACATAACGCTACGCGTCACTTCTAAGGAAGTAAGTAGTTTATACTAATTCAACCTATATGGACTGAAGTTACCTTATTAAAGCTTTTACATATGAAAAACAATTCCATTGAAATCAGATAAAATAAACAGGGAACGGAAACTAATAAATATTTGAGGGGTTTGCCGCAAAAAATGTTACTCCAACTTGGGGAAATTTAGTTACATGCACAAACATGTGGTAAAAAAAACTCCTTGTTCATTTTGTGCCACGAACTCCTTATTCATTTTGTGAACGCGAGAACTAAGATTAATCTTAATTCTCGTGTTAGTTATATGCACTATCACATGGTAAAAAATCCTTGTTTATTTGGTGTCAAAAAGAAGGCGAGAACTAAGATGTTCAATCTCAGTTCTTGTGTTTGTTACATGCACTATAACGTGATAAAAAAAACCCTTGTTCATTTGGTGCCAATAGAATGCTAGAACTAAGATGTCCAATCTCAGTTCTCGTATTACTCAAGAGATGGAGCTGCCAGTATCATTGGAATTTAAAATTTTCAGCCGTTTTTTATGGCTTTCAGCAAACTTGAATATTTGGAACTGTCTCATTTTTGCTGCAAACCTTTCGATTATACTGATGATAATTTAGTCATATTAATAAAATCTGAGACAATACTTATTTTATCCCGATAAATTGATTAATAATTTAGTTTACTACTATATCTGTCAGTATAAATTATGCATTTTTTACCTAACCCCTTAATATCGAACCAAATGTTCAATACCTGTATTCACTATTTTTTAGATCTTAATATCGAGATACGGGTTCTAATACCGGTAGCGGAAATTTTTGAAAAAGAGAGAAAACACAGGTGTTTCTTTGTTTTGTTTGCCAGTTTTATTAGAGAGGGGAAATATTACAAAAAATAATTTGTATCTAATAAATTATAACAGTGTATAAAGAATCACAAAAAAATAAAGGAACATCTTATTTATTTAAATCACAAAAAAAGTGTAAATATCACTATTCAGTTTGTGGTACTATTACAAATTTTTAAAAAATGATCTTAAAAAAGCATAATGCGAAAAATGGTACTTTTTCTTGTATATAGCAGACCACCCCGCCACAACTGAACGTAGCAGTATCGACAGGATTTGTTGTGGTCGACTGCTGAATAAGTATTTTCCAACCTTACATTGACCGAACAGTCAAACTAACATTCCTTTCGGGGTAGTAAATAGCTGTCTTTCTCCCCATCTGAAAACTATCAATCTGTAACATCATATCCTTCAGCGTTTTGGGATGACCTGGTACCATCAGTACTATACTTAAATCATTATTTACAATATTCAGGTTTTTCCTTAATTCTGAGATGCAAAAATGTGCTGTCATTACGCCTGAAACATAATTTGGTGCAAAAATGACCAGCTATCTAAAACGCTCTTTCGGCATTTTCGCAAGTTGATGACATCTACACTATTTTATCACTTCTCTTGATTGTACGATGCAATTAATTTTGCCCGTTATTGAGATATTAAAACAAAAACGTACTATTTTGCTATGTTGGCGATTCCTAAACATACAGTGAAGACGATTTTAAAATTAAAAGTAAATACGGAAATTATAGCATTTAAGCTTGTGAATATCGGTATTACAAAATTGCACAAATGACTCAAAATACCGGTATTCGGTATCTTGGTATATCGGTATTGCAATCCCTACTAATCACGGTGTATTAACCAAACTTTGTACTCTGAGTTATTCATGACATGAAAAAAAAAAGGTATTGTCGTAGGAACTTTGAAATTTTCTATAATTGTAATTATGTAGATAATTCCCTACAAAAACTCTAAGCACAGCAACTTTTAGTATAAGTTAATAGCTTTAAAATGGTTTTATTTTGTTTTAATACATGGCTATTAAGAGCAGAACGAATTTGGGTATCTCCGTTATTGTACGTAGAACCACAACCAGGAGAACTAACGTAACTCTGCTGTGTGAAAATATAGAATTTAAGATATATTTCCTTACATCATTTACAGCAAATGTTACATTTTTCTAATAAAAAATGCATTTTAAAAGGGTTATTAATAGAAATTTTCAATTTGGAAACTAAAATGCATAACACTTGGGCTATAACTCCACCATGTTGGTTATACAATAACGTTCAGTTAATATATAAAATCTTGTGAATAAGATAATATCATTAATTATATTTAGACTAATAATCCTTTCATCAATTTCATATCTTATAGAAATACAAGTTTATTATTCTTTTGGTCTTAAAATTTTTTAAAACAAAACTTCACTACTTCTCGAAGAATAAAAACATGGATGGTTTAAAACATTGAGTAATTTTTATATTTTAAATAGCTGTAAATTAAATTAAATCTTTAACATTCATATTCTGCTTTAGAGCTTTCCGTACACAATAATAAAGAAAGAGCTCTATCTGTCCTGAAAAAACAACTTTATTATTTTTTTTATCTCAAAATGTTTTAAAGAAAACCTTTACTATTTCTTGAGGAATAAAAACACTGATGGTTTAAAATATTGAGTAATTTTTATATTTTAAACAGCTGTAAATTAAATTAAATATTTAACATTCATATTCTGCTTTAGAGCTTTCCGTACACAATAATAAAGAAAGAGCTCTATCTGTCCTGAAAAAACAACTTTATTATTTTTTTTTATCTCAAAATGTTTTAAAGAAAACCTTTACTATTTATCGAGGAATAAAAACACTGATGGTTTGAAATATTGAGTAATTTTTATATTTTAAAAGTTGTAAATTAAATTGTTTAACATTCATATTATGTTTCAGAGTTTTCCATTCACAATCATAAAGAAAGGGACTATCTGTCCTGAAAATACAAGTTTAATATTCTTTCCAACGCAAAATTTAAAAGCAAACCTTCAATACTTATCGAATAATAAAAACACTGATGCTTTAAAATATTGTGTAATTTTTATGTTTTAAACAGTTGTAAATTAAATTAAGTGTTACATTCATATTCCTATTCATTAAGTGTTTATTCCTATTCATTAAGTGTTACATTTCATACTCGTTAAATGTTACATTCATATTCATATTCATTAAGTGTTACATTTATATCCATATTCGTTAAGTGTTACATTCATATTCATATTCATTAAGTGTTACATTCATACTCTGTTTTAGAGTTTTCCATACACAATCATAAAGAAAGGGGACTACCTGTCTGGAAATCAGAGATATGAAGGATTTTGTGTCGATTTAATCCACGAAATCTGCAATCGCCTGCATTGCAAATACGAGTATCGAATAGTAGCTG
This sequence comes from Argiope trifasciata, assembly GCA_026543055.1. Lineage (NCBI taxonomy): Eukaryota > Metazoa > Arthropoda > Arachnida > Araneae > Araneidae > Argiope > Argiope trifasciata. The sequence continues at coordinate 462,556 of JAPMOQ010053333.1, read as the reverse complement.
ATGAAAGCTATGGAAAGAAATATGATAATGGAACTTGGGATGGAATGATTGGCGAAGTTATCAATCGTGTAAGTCACTTTTTCATTATTTAATCAAACATTTCAAATCACACATTCTATTTATTAAAAACTGGCTGGTACCCTGCGCTTTGCTGTAGCCGAAAAAAACATGTGCAATCAATCAATAATTTGGGCAATGTTTTATCGAAATAGGATGAATGGTACTACAGTATATAAAATATTACGAACAAACAAATATTCATTTTTATGCATAAGATTTGTGCATTCTTTATGGATTGTAATACTTGGTATCCTTTCAAAATGGTAATGAAAGAAACTATTTATTGTATACTCGTTTAATATTCGCTCAGAATTCTCAAATTTAATTTTAGAATAGGTGATTAAAATATTTTCTTTTAAAATTGATTAAACATAGAAAATATATTTATACAAGGTGTCCCAAATTAGTGTTACGCTATTTCGAGCTACATATCGCCATAACTATTCATCCGCAAATTCTGAAATTTTGGGTACGCCTTAATAAAAGGATGGGAAAGACATTTTGCTAAAAAAAAATTAGTTCGAAATGTCGTCAGTAGAGGACGTATTTTATTATAAGAATTACACATTAGCTCGGAATTAATCTAAGTCCTGTTTGATATGATGGCCACCATTGTCAGCTACCCTCTGAAATCTGAAAATGGCATGTTCAACAGTAGAGCGTAGTGTTTGCGTTGTAATATTGAACATTTGGCTGCAAATACTGGCTTTAAGATCAGGCAACGCTCTCGGGTTGTCACGGCCCACCAGATGCAATATATACGAACGCGAGATAACTCGGAATAATCTGGCAAGCGGTTAATGAAATAATTTGTAACAATAAATTAATTAATTAAAGCGTCAAGTAGGATTGTGATCTGATATTTTTTTTATCCCATTTGTGACTGGTGATGCAACTGAAATCAGTCTTGTCAGAAACAAAATGAACTCAATGTTATGTTAGGACATGCTGACAGTCAGTTTGTTGCTGGTTGTTTCTCCAATTACATCAGGAGGTTGGAAATTTTAACAGGATAATGTACTTGCTCCTGTGTTCTAAAGCTCTGCATGAAGGAGAATGACCGAAAATTCTTCAATGATAATCAATTCTAATCCACTTTAAACCCTTTGAAAACCTTTGTATACATTCTAAAAATGCTTTCAAGAATGGGCAGCAGTGTAAAAGCAATTCTGATTTACATATAGAAATAAAATTTTCTGAAACATCATTGATCTGGTTCAATATCTTTGGTTCTTTGAGCCAATTAATAATACAAGTAAAAGAAGAACTCACAGTATTTATTAAAGAATAAATGATATTGGCTCTATGCTTTTACTCCATACTTTAAATGAATGGTAGTTTATTAAATTCTTCGAATAAATACTGTTCAATATACATGCAAATGTATTTTACTATGATTTTGTGATATGAGGTACCCATACATGTCATTAAAGTATCATATATATTTCAAATCTTATGTTAATTATTTTTGTGATGTTATACGTTTCTCCACAGATATATCATTTTTAATATAAAATTAATAATATTAACAAATGAAGTTTTTTAAATTAATAAAACTTGAACTAAATATATATTTTTTAGTTTTAAAATATATTTAACATCACTGTAAAGAATTTAGATATAAAAAGTATTACTTCCAAAATAATTTTCAAATTAACAAGATAGGACACAAAAGATCAGTTATCTACATATAAAATTTTATATACGCACGTGGCAATTTAACTCAGACAAACTGAATAAATTAATAAATTATTTCGAAGTTTTAACAAGCAGCTTGTTAATTAACAAAGAAATAAAATATCTTATTTAATATATTGTGTTTTACTGATCTCATCTCTACTAACAAAAAGTTTTAGCATTTGGTTCTATAGACATTGACAGCTTTAAGACATTGAATATTGAAGTGCTATAACTGAATGTCTTTTAAAATTATTTATCATAAATGAAAGTATACTTTATTATTTATCATGAATGGAAATATGCTTTATTATTTATCATAAATGGAAATATACTAATATTATTTATCATAAATGGAAATATACTTTATTGTTTATCATAAATGGAAATATACTTTATTATTTATCATAAATGGAAATATGCTTTATTATTTATCATAAATAGAAATGTAAATTATTATTTGTCATAAATGGAAATGTACTTTAATATTTATCATAAATGATAAGATACCTTATTATTAATCATAAATGAAAACAACCTTTATTATTTTTCATAAATGGAATCATACTTTATTATTTATCTTAAATCAAAGCATTCTTTATTATTAATCATAAATGAAAACATACTTTATTATTTATCATAAATGGAAATATACTTCAATATATATCATAAATGAAAACATACTTTATTATTTATCATAAATGGAAATATACTTCATTATATATCATAAATGTAAATATACTTTATTATTTATAATAAATAATAAAGTATTATTTATAATACTTTATTATTTATTAAAGCATTTATGATAAATACTTTATTATTTATCGTAAATTTAAATATACTTTATTATTTAAAAGTTTTCCTTTTTGTAGGAGGTTGATCTTGCTATTGGTGATCTCACCATCACACAGGAAAGAGAAGAATTTGTTGATTTCACCATGCCTTTTATGAATCTTGGAATCAGCATTCTTTTTAAAAAGCCCACCAAGAGCAATCCAAAATTGTTTTCATTCTTGGCGCCTTTTTCATTTGAAGTGTGGGTCTATATGGCCACAGCCTACTTAGGAGTTAGTTTGCTACTCTTCGTATTGGCCCGATTTTCTCCATACGAATGGGTCAGCCCACATCCATGTAACCCTAAAACAGAATACTTAGAAAATACTTTTTCACTACTCAACAGCTTTTGGTTTACAATTGGCTCTTTGATGCAACAAGGATCCGATATAGCTCCCAGGTAGACTTTGAATTTTGATGCGATTATTTTTACCAAAACATGAATGTCAAAATTACACACTTTAAAAATTAGAAACTTAT
>JAPMOQ010053333.1:446729-459492 GCA_026543055.1 Argiope trifasciata | reverse complement strand
TGATGCAATAATTTTTAACAAAACATGAATGTCAAAATTACATGCTTTAAAAATTAGAAACTTATAGCCGAATAATTGGAACTGATGAAGATTTATCCTTCTTGAGGTTATAAGCACTAATTTTAATATATTTTTTTCAATCCTATAAAATATCTCCATGCTTTGGCATTCCAATAAGTCTAATCAAAAGAACCGTCACATTAAATATAACAAATACTTTATGTGGAAATTTCATGCAGTGCTATTCGAATAGTGATGGAATCAATCGAATTTCCGTCATACTATACTAAATACAGACTTAACTAAGTGATAACTTAACAAATAGTGCAATGAAATTATTACATTATTCAATTGAATTTATTCTTAGAACAAACTTTCGATGCAATAATTTTTAACAAAACATGAATGTCAAATTTACATGCTTTAAAAATTAGAAACTTATAGCCGGATAATTGGAACTAATAAGGATTTATCCTTATTAGGTAGTAAGCTCTAATTTTTTTTCTATCCAAGAAAATATCTACATTCTTTTGAATTCCAATAAATCCAATGAAAAGAACCCTCACATTGAATACAACAAAAATTTTATGTAGAAATTTAAGGAAGTTTTATTCGAATAATATTAGAATTAATCGAATTTCCGTTAATGTAGCTATTTAGAGATTTTCATACTGTGCTAAATACAGAGTTAGCTGAGGAAAACTTAACAAATAGTACAATGAAATTATTATATTATTCAATTGAATTTATTTTTAGAACAAGGATATTTAAATGTGAGAATAAGCAACACACTGAAAGTCTTTTGACATAAGAAAATCGATGAAATCCAAAATTTTACAAATTTCGAATTTAGCGCATAGATATTTAATATATACTCATACAAATGAAGCATAATTAAAGCAAAATGATATTGTTCAATCTAAAATATGAAATGTTATCAAATAGTATGAGGATTAAAATTGTATGTAGAATATTCAAATTACTTGTAGAATTAAGGTACTTGGTAGATATTTACATAGAGTCTTTCACGTTTGAATTAAAACTACTCTTCGTTCTCTCCACTTTTGTGCAATAGAGCTTTAGGAAATATATATACAGTAGTGTGTAAATTAATTGGTACAAACACAAAAAGTTTCACCTATATTGTTTAATTAGTATAGGTTCACTTACATGTATAATATAGCAGTCTAGTAATAAATATGTCCTTCTCTTGCTTTAATGAAATCTTGAACAAGTTTCAACATGGATTTTATTAATTTGAAACATACGTTTTTGATGTTATCAACATGTAACTAAACTTTTATGGCATTCTCAATCATATCTCTTAGTGTAGCAGTCCATTTTAATTGCATGTTTCTTTACAACGCTCCAGAAATTTTTGATGGGATTTACAACTCGAAAATTACCAGGAGATTGAAATACATGTCATCCGCCGAATATCATGGCTTCATTACCTCAAATCTATGCCACTACAGGAGATAACTTCTGAATGAAGCGTAAGCGAGGGAAACGGGCTTCTTGAACTGCACAAGTCTTCAACGCATTTTGACTAGAGAATATGGTACTAGCCCTTTCAGACCTAATGCCTCACATACCGAAGCACATATTTTAAGACTATATATATTGGATAATAGAAAAATGCGGTATTTTCTTTCTGCAAAATATTTTTAAATAGATTTTTATCATGAGAAACTAAGTTGTCAGAAAAAACAATTTCAGGTGTTATCACCAAAAAAAGTGAAGTAAATTTCAGCTGAATTATAGTTAATTTCTATTTATTACGTAATATAAAAAAGTAAAATATATAAAATGTAAGGAGGAAGAATATTCTTCATATCAATTTTGCATAACTGCCTAATGCTTTGAAAGTTTATTGAATCATGATCAATCATCCCTAATTGAGGAGCAGTCCAAAAAATCTGTATCACTACCGCAATCAAAATTAAAATCGCTTTTAGAATCTGATAAGTCATCAGGAATATACTCTCTGTCAATCGCTGAACATTTTCTAGCAACCATTTCTGTAAGAAAAAAAGGGGTAAAAAGTGAAGTTTGAGCGGCAATACCATGCGCTTCAAATGCTGCAATTTAGTGGACAATTAACGACATCTGTTGACCAAAACGTAAATTAAACGTCTAATACTGTATATAATTTATTTCAATGGTTAAACGAGGAAAAAACTGGATGTGCTCCTCAGTAAAGGAAGAAAAACACGTGCCCGTGGAAATCTCGGAATGAGCAGATTTTGCTACATTTGAGTTGCCCGTAGAAATCGCGGGATGATCAGCCAGAGGTTTAACTTTGAACAACTGTTGTTTATTCAATAATGGACGAAATTAAATGATATTTTTTAGTTGGGTTTTAGTCCCCTTTCATATTATTTCGCCATTTAAGCCATGAACCAAATCTCAGTAATCAAACCAAAACGGGCTCAATATCGAGTCATTTCAATTATAACCACTCTGTACTTTAATTTAAAGTCAGTTATAAATGAAATTTGTCAATCATTTCGATCAAATATTCACTTCATGTATTAAATTATGCATTAAATGATGTGTTTATGTGTGTTAAGTGATGTATTAAATTTGCTTTCTTTTTGAAGGGCTACTTCAACACGAACGGTTGCTGCCTTGTGGTGGTTTTTCACTCTCATCATGATTTCATCCTACACAGCAAATTTGGCTGCATTTTTGACAGCTGAGCGAATGAAAAGTCCCATAGAAAGTGCAGATGACTTAGCGAAACAATCAGAAATACAGTACGGATGCGTGGAGAGAGGATCTACTAGATCTTTTTTTGAGGTTTGATGGATTTTTTTCTCCCCTCTGATTTTTTGTTTTCTTCTTGTACAAGAGCTTTCATCTGATTAGCTGATTGGTATATGTGTATGTCAACGCTTAATTTTGAGTCAAACCTTTTCCAAATAGAAATTTGAGAAATAAATGTTCAGTGACAGAAGCAATACATTTTCCTCCCATGAAGTGTAACAACCCCCATTAATTAAAATTGTTCCTGTCCCATTCCATTGTGGGACAGAAATAATAATTTTTTCCCATGAAGTGCAACGATCCACATTAATTAAAATTGTTCCTGTTCCGGGACAGAAATGATGATTTTCCTCCCATGAAGTAAAGATGAACATTAATTAAAATTGTTCCACTTCCTTTCCATTGTGGGACAGAAGTAATGACTCCTCCCATGAAGTGTAACGATCCGCATTAAATAAAATTGTTCCTGTTCCATTCATTGTGGGACAAAAGTAATGATTCTCCTCCCATGATGTGTAACGACTACTATTAATTAAAATTGTTCCTGTTCCCTTTCATTGTGGGGCAGAAATAATGATTTTTCTCTCATGAAGTGTAACGATCCGCATTAATTAAAATTGTTCCACTTCCTTTCCATTGTGGGACAGAAGTAATGACTCTCCTCCCATGAAGTGTAACGATCCACATTAATTGAAATTGTTCCTGTTCCATTGTGGGACAGAAGTAATAATTTTTCTCCCATGAAGTGTAACTATCCATCTTGTTTGTTATTTAGTCTTCTCAATTGCAACCTTACAAAAGAATGTGGTCAGTAATGCAATCAGCCCAACCGAATGTATTTACCAAAGACAACCCCGAAGGCATTGAAAGAGTGAGAAAGGGAAACTATGCTTTTCTGATGGAATCGACCACCATTGAATATTACACTGAAAGAGACTGCGATTTGACTCAGATAGGAGGATTACTTGATTCGAAAGGGTATGGGATAGCAACGCCACCTGGTAAGTATTCATAGACTTATTTCATTTTGGAATTTGATTGAGGTACGATTGTTGGGTCGCTGGAAATGAAATGCATAGAATTATCCTAAAATGTGATATGAATCAGATATTTTAATCTTATAAAGGAAATGCGTTTCATACAAATTTAAGTGATGCCAAAGCTTATTAATAACAAAGGAATAGAGTTCCTATAACTCCGAATTTATAAGCATAAATAAAATATCAAATGAAAGCTACTTCGATGATAAAAATAATAGTGTTTATGACAGTTTTTATATGATTGTTATTTCTGGCTATTTTCTGATATTATTTTTTATTTTTTCAAGCTTCCATTTTATGCATTAGATGCGATTTATCGGGTGAATTTTCAATAATTTCATCCTATTATCAAAGATTTTTAAATAAATACCTTGAAAAACTTACAAATATTGTGGCACCTAACAAATAATCCAAATTCTGAAAATATAGGGAAACAGTACCAATACGAAATCCATAGCATACAAACTTTGTGGCATCTAAGAAATAATCCAGATTCTAAAAATATAGGGAAACAGTACCAATACGAAATCCATAATTTACAAACTTTGTGGCATCTAAAAAATAATCCAGATTCTGAAAATATAGGGAAACAGTTCCAATACGAAATCCATAGCATACAAACTTTGTAGCACCTAACAAATAATCCAAATTTTGAAAATGTAGAGAGACAGTACTTATACGAAATCCATAGCATACAAACTTTGGCACCTAACAAATAATCCAATTCTGAAAATATAGGGAAACAGCACCAATACGAAATCTAATACCGAAACCAAAAGTCACAGTTTTAATATTTAGCACTTGAGATAATGCTCTTTCTATCTGAGTGTTGTTTTTTTTTTTTGCATGGTGACGGGGTTTTTTTCTTCTCTTGATTGTCGTGGTTAGAGATAAAACAAATTGTAATAAGCGATAAAGGAAATTACCGATGGTAAAAAATAACATATTTAGAATATGTTATTTTTTTATACTTTTGGAACAATTAAAAATCAGCAATTCGTCAGATGAATATCCGCTGTTCACTTAAATGTTGCTTTACAACGGGAAGTTAATATAATAAACTAAACAGCTGTTCATGTAGTTGTTTCACATAAATAATAACTAGCCCTATTTAGAATTCTAGTACCTAGCTATCGATTAACAAATTTGGAAAGTAAATGGCTATTATAAGGCCAGAGAAAATATCATAACAAACGATATTATCGCATAAAAACCATTTTAGGTAATTGACTTTTAAGACTTCGAACTTTTAAAATGCTTTAAAAGATCGGCAACGACATTAGTTTTACTTTTAACAGCAGCATTTAATTAGTAAGTATGTATGACGATTAGTTTAATTTTAGTTATATTGACATTCCTTTCCAACCCTTAGTATTCTGACATCTCCTCTCAGGTACCATTTCAGGCAATGCATCATTTTGTCTATTTATTTCCTTATTTTCATAAATTTTGACAGGTAAAAATATGTAGGTTAATTTTCTGGGAAAAATAACATTAAGGGTATTTTAGCTACTAAATTAGAATACCATTAAGGGTATTTTAGCTATTAAAATTAGAATACCATTAAGGGTATTTTAGCTGTTAAACTTAGAATACCATTAAGGGTATTTTAGCTATTCTCTTTTATTCATGAATATATATTTTAAATTTTATGTGAATGATATTCATAAGCTCAGTTTCATATAAAATAAATTCTAACTTAGAATGAGTTCTTTATATCTTAGCTCTTTAATTCGGGCGTAGTTATTCAATAAAGAGACATTTCCAAATTAACATTCTGAGATATAGAACAAAATTCTCAATCTAGTGCTGAAATTCATTATTACATTCCAAGTAGTTGAGTGTATGGTTCTTTGCAAAGAATTGCAATTAGATAATATACGAGACGTATTCGGAAAGTAAGTACCATATCGTTGTACCTCCACCAAAACGTTGCGGTCGATGCTCCAAGTCTGCCTACTAGTCTTCCTTGTTCACTGGTCCTCAACTGACGCCATTTTGGTTTCTCTACATTGTATTTTCAGTTTGCTGTACTCATTTAAAATGTTTAAGTCGATTACAGATCCCTCAGATTGTGGGATTCATTCTGTAATTCGATTTTTGAAAGCAAGGAATGCGAAATAGACTGAAATCTATCGTGAAGTTACAGATGTTTTCGATGAAGACACGATGAATGATGGAATGGTGAGAAAGTGGATTAAAATGCCTAATGAAGGTTAAAAAAAATGTCATGATGCCTTTTTTGTCACTGATCTGGTGAGGAAAGTTGATGAAAAAATCCATAAGAATTGACTTTTCAAATGACGACGCTTTCAGATGAATTTCTGCAAATTTCATGTACTCTTTTATACGAAATCGCTACGGACAGCTTAATTTTTAGGTGGTGTGTTCCCGATTGGTTGGCAGGAAGTTACTATAAAAGTATAGAGAAGCTGGAAATCCGCAATGACGTTTGAACATCTGTGGAAACTACGGGCAACCCGCTGTGACGTTTGAACATCGGTGGAAACTACGGTTAACCTGCTATGACGTTTGAACATAGGGCGAAACTACGGGCAACCCGCTGAACTACTGGTAACCCGCTATGACGTTTAAACATTGGTGGAAGCAATTTGTAACTCTCTATGACGTTTGAAGGTCGGTGAAAACTACGGGTAAACCACTATAACGTTTGAACAGCGGTGGAAACTACGGGCAACCCGCTGTGACGTTTGAACATCGGTGAAAACTACGGGTAAACCACTATAACGTTTGAAAATCGGTGGAAACTACGTAGAAAAATAGTTTAAGGTATGTTCTTTCATATAAAAGTAAAATGTCTGCAAAAACCAATTTACTGTGTTTTTTTTTTTCTTTTTCAAAACGGTACTTACTTTCCGAATACGCCTCGTACACGATTAGTGAATTCGAAAACCATGAATTGGTAACCCTAGTCATCCCTGGATTGTATACCTACGCCTGCATTTTATTTATTTTTTTGCTTTGCTGAAACATAACATAAACATTTTACAAATTAGGTTCCCCATACCGGGCTTTGATTTCCAGTGAAATTCTGAGACTTCAAGAAGAAGGCTTCCTTCATGTCCTAAAAGAAAAATGGTGGAAAACAGAAACCAAGTGCAAAGATGAAACTAAGAAGAAAACGTCGTCTGCCAGTGAATTAGATTTGCCAAACGTCGGTGGTGTGTTTGTAGTCCTGCTGGCTGGACTCGGAATGGCTGCAATTGTAGCTGTTTTTGAATTCATCTGGAGAACGAAAAAAATACCTCGGGATGAGCGAGTAGGTTTATTTGTTTATTTTAGAAGGATACACCGAGGTAGCACAATTGTTGCATTATATTGTACAATAATATATTATATTAAACAATATTCCACAATATTAAACAATATTGTGAATATTGATCAATGTCATGCAGTATTGTACAATATTTTTGTGCTACTAGGTCATGACATCAAATGAATTGTACAATATTTTTGTGCTACTAGGTCATGACATTAAATAAACTGTAGAGTATTTTTATCCTACTAGGTCATGACATTAAATAAATTATACAATATTTTTGTGCTACTAGGTCATGGCATTAAATAAACTGCACAATATTTTGTGCTATTAGGTCATGACATTAAATATTATGTACAATATTTTTGTGCTACTAGGGCATGACATTAAATAAACTGTTATGCGGATTCAAACTTGACTTCAATCAAATATTATTCATTGTAGTGGATTGTTTTTATGGAATGTAAACTGAAACATTTAAAAGAATGTTTCAGATGTAGAGTATTCTAAAATAGTTATTTATTATCTGCGCTCCCATGAAAATCTTCCGAAATTGAAAGGCTTTTTTTTATATACTTTTCTTTTATGTGTTAAGCTGACATACGAAACATGCTATCGAAGAAAGGCAAAAAATTATAAAAATATTGTTATGATTTCGTTAGTTAAGATAATATTTTAAATAGTTGTATGTAAACAAAATTGAAGATGAAGGAGAACAGAAAAATGATGAAATTAATACACAGGAATTATGAAGTATTAGATGCATTTTTACTCTTTATAAATTCAAATTTCCATTTAAAATTTACGATTACACTAGATTTATCAAGACATTTGCAGTTTTAAAGTTCATGTTGTTAAAAATGTAACACAAATTTAATTTTTATTTTTATATCTTCAAAATATAATCTGTTTATAATAATGTGATTGCCATGAATTGTAGGATAGTTGCATTTAAATATATCAATAATATCTAAAGTTTTTATCCTTAAACTGACAATGATTACTTTTTAATATATGGAGACACTTAGGGTAAAAGTGAATTAAATTATCTGTTTGAATTAATTTAACTGAAGATATAGATGATAAAAATTTATTAGTTAAAAATATATTATATTTGTTATTATGTATAAATTATAAAAAGGCTTTACTTCAATAGAAGCCATCTATAAATGAAAAAATTGTTATTAATATTCCTTAATCAATATTTTCATAACTATTAATGTAAATGAATTATTTTTTCTTTGATGCAAAGCCTTTCTCTTAGTGATAAGTTATCAAAAGGTAAGACATTTATATAAATATTTTGCTTCCATAAAAAGCTTACTTTTACAAAGTTTAGTCTTAGAAAATTTTTATCTTAATGTTTACATTTTTTTAAATTCCTTAATTGAATAAAAGGAATTCTCTTGATCCATTACAAGAAACAGAATTAGTAGAAAAATAAATATTGAGTTAAATGCTTTATTTACACGCAATCTTATATGCTTTATTTACATATAATTTTGCGATAAGAATCTTTTAGAATTATCCATTGTACGTGAAATCAACATATAAAAATGATATTTAACTAAAATTGAAAGCAATTAATAGAATTTCGATTTTACAGACTTTAATTTAACTTGTCTTGTTTTACGTTATTCAGATGGAATTGTCTTATCAACTTACCATTAATTTCAGAGTTTAAACTTTGTATACTCAAGCTTACATTCAAGCTCGGCAAAACAACATTCAAATATTTTTCCAAATTTAAATGTCAATTATAACTTTAATTAAATAAATTTTTTATTTTATAATCAAGGAATTAGCTGATATGTATTCCATAATTAGTATGATTTTAGCCTTCCATAGTATAAACATTTAAGTCTTTAATTTATAATGCATTAATGTGGAAAATAATCAAAATATTTAAAAAATTTAACCAGTTTATTTTTATAAAATTTAATTAAAAAACTTTTATAAAAATATTTTTGGGGTAGAATTCTTTTTATAAAAGCTGAAGGCAATCAGTTAAAAACTATTCTATACATAGAGTTAAATCTGTGACAAAATTAATGGAGTTCCAGTGACAAAATTTTTGCGGTAGAATTCTTTTTATAAAAGCTGAAGGTAATCAGTTAATAATTATTCTATGCACAGAGTTAAATCTGTGACAATATTTTTGCTGTAGAATTCTTTTTACAAAAGCTGAAGGTAATCAGTTGAAAACTATTCTATGCACCGAGTTAAATCTGTGACAATATTTTTGTGGTAGAATTCTTTTTATAAAAGCTGAAGGTAATCAATTAAGAACTATTCTATGCACAGAGTTAAGTCTGTGACAAAATTAATGGTCTTTCTGAGACAGTATTTTGGTGGTAGAATTCTTTTTATAAAAGCTGAAGCTAATCAGTTAAAAATTATTGTATGAACAGAGTTAAATCTGTGACCAATTTTGTATATAGATCTTACTTTGCTGTTCTCTAACTGCCTTCATTGCAGAGGATGGTACTCCTGGAAATGCTACACGAGTTGCAAGACATCTGCAAATGTCGGGGATCCAGTCGTCCAGCCCCAAACTATTTGGACGGGGACTTCTCTCCTGGTAGCACGGACAATGGATTCGTGATGCATTCAGCGACCAGCTTCAACACTGTCTCCAGCCAGGACTTCCTGTCATGACTTCCGGTCCAGTTGACTCTTTTATCATTAGTAGAAATCATAGACGGAACCCTGGCATCGTTTTTAAATTCGTGTACAATCCTCTCCCACCAGTATCAAAAAACCTTCCATCATTCGCAAAATATCAACTGTCATTTTTATCGTTTATATTTTTATACTTTTGTTTAGATTCGTCAAGGTTTTTTTTCCTTCTTTTCCTCATGTTTTCTATTCATATGACCACTGAAAAGTCAGCCGCAAACTAATTACTGTTTGTTTCATTAGCGGAGAATCATCATCTCTTCTGAATACAAAATACTAACTACCACATTTTGTGCAGGCTTCCAAACAACAGAAATTACGGAACTGAAAACTGTTTATGAAGAATGTTTTTCAGTTTTCACCTTTTTTTGAAAACTTGGGACATGCAACGGTTCGTGTAGGATTTCAATCCGAAACTTTGTATAATACATGAATATAAAATTGTACTTTAGAAAATAAAATTTTTGTGAATGTTTGTACTTCAGAACTCTTTTATCACAATCATCTCAGCTCAAATACAAATAACTATTTTTTATTATACATTTCTCTAAATGACGCCTGTCATACGAGGATTGGAACTTTAATAGTGGCAACACTGCTGTAAAAATGCCACGCTTATACCACACTTTAGTTATATACCTACCATACCTCTCAGCAAAAAGATTCGTCCTTCTTACGTCACGCGCATGCGAAGTGACGCGAAGAACTGATCCTTGTATTAGTTTCCGGTCTTAAGTAAGTATTGCCAGGATGTTTTCAAAACAAGGGATAAGATAGATTCCGTCTAAATGGATAGACGGAAAATAAAATGGCCTAGAGGGGAACGAATACGAATGTCCAGCTTTAGATCAATGCAGCTACAGTAAATATTTTAAGAAAATGTTTCTATTAATTCTCAGTTTAAATTTTTAGTCTATAAATAGAAATTTTGCCTTTAGCCACCATCAAGCGTTTCAAAGCGACGTTTATATAAAATTGATATAAATAAAATGAAAGTATTTATTTTAATGTGAAATTGTTACCTGCTATTTAGAAGAAGCCTTAATTTAAACGCTGGCTCAGTCAATAAAATTATATTAAGTGTCTAAAAATTCAAATTATCGCAGATTTCTATTTCTTAACCATTGGACAACCAGGCTCTAAGATAAGTATCTAAAAAAAAAAAATCTAAAATCTTCTGAAGCAGAATTACTCTGTATTTTCAAAGGAAAATTTTTCCTCTTCAGTTGACTTTTGTGATAATCTATACTTATAATAAAGCTCAATGTGTGTGTGTGTGTGTGTGCGTGTGTGTGTGTGCGTTGGCGCTCTACAGGCCAGACCGTTGGACCTACAGCTACCAAATTTGGTACATGTATACCTTGGAGGTCGGGAATGTGCACCTCGGAGCCCTTTTTTTGAATTTTTAATTAGAATTGGAATTAATTAAAATTTAAGCAAAATTTAGACGTTTTTCCGCTATAACTTCCGAAATTATTATCGAACTAACATGATTTTAACATCAATTTAAAGATAAAAAAATTAGCTTTCTAATAGTATCAGTGTTTTAATGTATAACTCAAGCTTCTATTTTTAACAAATTTTTAAAGAAATATTTTAACCATGTTTTTTAGCACGTGACTGAATAAAATAAAATAAAACAATGCCGGAAGTTTAAATAAAAAAACAACTATCATCGTAAATCAAATCTAAAGAAATACAGCTTTCAGCACGTGACTGGATAAAATAACATAAATATAAAATGTGATATCTTCTATAAAAATAAATGCAAGGCAATTGATTCAAGAAATCGTTTGCAATATTTATATCATTAATTCCATAAATTATCTTTATTTACAGTAAACCTGATTGAATTTAGACAGGATATGCATTTAAATCCCGACTTAATGGCATATTTCTATAATCGTTTGCAATATCTGTATCATTAATTCAATAATTTTTTCCCTTTTTCGCTTTCTTTAAAAAACATATTTAACATTTTGGCAATTTCACCGAAAAAAACATTTTTAATATTTTGGAAGCATAATTGATAAATTATAAGAGCATTAAACTCAAAAAGGGTTTTCGAATAAAGTTACCGACTCTTTATCTGCTAATAACTGAATCTTTTAACTTAAACTATTTCTTAAATTTTGGCTAAAAATATATGATTTAATTGGAAATTTTAGAACGCATTACTCATGGCGAACCAGCTGGTCGCCAAAGACGGCTAGTTATTAATACATCTCAGGGACAAACTACGAAGAGTTATCAATAAGCACTCACATTATTTTGTACAAAATAATATAATTGCAATGCATGACAACGAAAATGGAAGTATTGCCAATTTATTACTTTTCGGCAGGAATCAAGTGTTCCAATACTTTTTTGAATGACTGTAATGTGCATTTTGAAAACTTCCCCACGTATGCAAAGATAAATTAAACGTTTATAAAAGTAAAAAAACGCTTCCATAAGTAATTTAATTATTTATTTTGTTTGGAGGCACTTTCTCTCGTATTTCGCGTATAATTGACGTGTTTTCTAAGTGCACATTTTTCCGCATAAAAAAATCTGTAGTATGTCGTACAGAAATTGCTTATTATATGCAGTTATTTATGAAATTTCTCAATATAGCTCTGTGAGGTTCCTTTTATATCATCCCTATCTGCCGTATAAAAACAGGTTTTACTACATATCGTAAGACACAATTTACACACTGTCCGTCCAAGATAAGAACACTACCAGACAACCGTCTATGTTTATGGTTGGCGCTACAGAAACAGGTTTCGGTAGGGAATGCAATGCACGACAAAGCAAATGGAATTATTGCCAATTTATTACTTTTCCTCGGGATTGCGATTCTATTGAAGCATTTACCCTAGTTCTAGATCAGTTTGGAAATCCTGATCTTATAGAATGACATTGGCCCATATGAGCTCGTCATCAGAATCAAACTTCTGGTCAATAGGGAACCTCATCAACGGTACCGATAAATGAGAATTTAAGAATGAAA
>JAPMOQ010053333.1:430508-446719 GCA_026543055.1 Argiope trifasciata | reverse complement strand
CAAAGATTTGGGCACTCACAGATATTGTTCTTTTTTCATTTAATTCATCGATGGAATTCATCTTTGGTGCTTTGTGTTTGTTTATTAAATATTATGTCGTCTCTATTATACCAAAATAATTTATTCATGCAAAATATTAGTATAATTTTGCTGCATCTGATCTCAAATTGCTCTATGCAATTTGCAGAAATTGAAAATATATGCCATTTGTGGCATCAAAATTTCATACATTTTGCTGTGTATGATTTTTCGCTTGCGATTTTTTGATATAATACAAATGATATGTGGCAATTTTGATTTGCATCAAAAGTAGATTGTATGCTTGAAGATGTTACATATAAAATGTTATTTTTCCCTAAATCGTTAGCAGCTAAAATAATTAAAGCAATAGCGATCTTTTTTAAAAAAATTTCTGTTCACGTAGAGATTGTAAACAAAGTACTAAGCCAAGACATTCTTTTTATTTTTGCCATTACTATAACCCATTTAATTTATCAGTCACAATTTTCGTTGATAGATTTATGAGAAATTCGTCATAGTTTACTTTATAAATAGTTCAAATATTAAGTATTACACCTCTCAAAGTATTATTCGGGCTAATTGAAAATACAAGAAATCTACAATTAACATTTATATCACTCAATGATTCGATAATGTGAGTATTCCGTAGTATTCCTGAAATTCCGTAGTACACAGAGTAATTGCTTGAAAAGTCATAAATATAACATTACTACAAAACCTGCATGTTGTCTTGTTTTTGTTTGATAAATGAAATAAATAATAAAAATATTTATACACCCTGCAAAATATTATAAGTGCTAATTGCAAACTACAAGAAATTTACAATCAACAATAATAGCATTCAATAATTTGATACTGTGAACTGAAATTCCACAGTACACAAAGCAATTGTTTGAAAAGTTACAAGCAACTAAACAAAAGATAACTACAAAATCCTCATAATGTTTTGTTTTTGCGCTGATAAATGAGATATTTATATATTTTTGTATGCGTTTAGCGACTATTTGAATAGATGACAAACAATATGACGCTCTAATGTTGAAATCATTTTATAAAATTTAGTTCATCGAAGATGTATTGAAAACAAGTCAAAAGGGGACTACTTTCTCGAAAATATTTATAATTTATATTCAAAAAAATTCATATTTTTAATAAAAAGGTATATTTTCTTTCTATTATTATATTTTCTGGCATTATTTTTCAGTTTCAGATACAGATAAAGTATAAATATTCCATTCATTGCCAGGTTCCAACGCAAATTTCAAAATTAATTATACACATACACATTTATGAACCAAGCAATTCCTATAACTTGGGTAACACAGTTTATAACTGGTATAAATAAAAATAAATATTAACATCAAGTATATGATCACTTAATTTCAATAGTATATATTTTAGCAATGTAAGAGGAAACGAAACTAATAACAGAAATTGAACTGAAAATTGGAATCGAAACTAAAAATTATCTTGGATTCGAACAAGATTAAAATTTTTAAAAAACTAGTAAAAAACCCCGATATAATTTTTAGTTTTGATTCTGATTCCTAGTACCATTTCCTTAATTAGTTTAGTTTCTTCTTCTATTGCTAATTTATTTCAAATCATCAAATTTCGAAAAAATCAAATCATATTTTAAAAGTAGCTGCATTTGTGCTCTCTAAATACAATGATCGTTTTTTTTTTTAAATTTTTAAATTTTTATGTTGTTCGAAAACGAAAAATTTTTCGTTTTATTGAGTAGTTTCGTTTAATCTTCTATTGCTTATTTATTTAGAATCATCTGAATTTTAGTAGTAGCCGCATATCCGCTCAGTAAATACAATGATAGTTTTTTTTAATTTTTTAATTTTAATATTGTTCGAAAACGAAATTATTTTTAGTTCCGCTTCATTAAGTAGTTATTTTTCTCTTCGATTGCTAGTTTGTTAAGAATCGTCTTTATTGTAGGGGTAAATAAATTTGCGCTCATTAGATACAATGATCGTTTTTAAAATTTTTAAATTTTAATGTTGTTCGAAAACGAAATAATTTTTAGTTCCGTTTCAATAAGTAGTTTCCTTTCCCCTTTCATTGCTTATTTTTTTATAATCATATGTATTTTAGTAGTAGAAGCATTTACGCTCAGTAAATACAGTAATAATTTTAAAATTTTAAAATTTTAATTTTTTTCGAAAACGAAATAATTTTTAGTTCCGTTTTATTAAGTAGTTTCGTTTTCTCTTCTATTGCTAGTTTGTTGAGAATCGTCTGTATTGTTTTAGTAAATAAATTTGCGCTCACTAAATACAATGAGGGTTTTTAAAAATTTTTAAATTTTAATGTTGTTCGAAAACAAAATACTTATTAGTTTAATTTCCGAATTTTGGTTCTGTTTCTTTATTTAGTTTCGTTTCCAATTCTATTCCTAAATTATTTAGAATCATCTGTATTTTAAAAGAAGCTGCACTTAAGCTCACTAAATACAATGATACTTTTTTTTTAATTTTTGAATATTAATGTTGTTAGAAAACAAAATAATTTTTAGTTCCGTTTCAATAAGTATTTTAAATTTTTTTATTTTAATTCTGCTTGAAAATCAAATAATTTTTAATTCCATTTTATTAGATACTTTCGTTTCCTCTTCTATTGCTAATTTATTTTGAATCATTTGTATTTTAGTAGTAGCTGCATTGCACTCATTAAATACAATGATCGATTTTTAAATTTTTAAATTTTAATGTTGTTCGAAAACAAAATAATTTTTGTTCCATTTCAATAAGTACTTTCGTTTCTTCTTCCATTCCTAATTTATTTAGAATTATCTGTATTTTAATATTACCCGCATTTGCTCTCACTAAATATAATGATTGTTTTTTTAAATTTTTAACTTTTAATGTTGTTTGAAAACGAAATGCTTTATAGTTCCATTACATTAAGTAGTTTCGTTTTCTCCTCTATTGCTAGTTTATTAAGAGTCATCTGCATTTTAGTAGTTAAAAAAATTTGCGCTCACTAAATACAATGATCGTTTTTTAATTTTTAAATTTAATGTTGTTCGAAAACGATACAGTTTTTAGTTCCATTTTATTAAGTACTTTCGTTTCCTCTTCCATTCCTAATTTATTTAGAATCATCTGTATTCTAGCAGTAGACGCATTTACGCTCACTAAATACAGTGGTAGTTTTTAAAAATTTTTAACTTTTAATGCTGTTTGAAAACGAAATGCTTTTTAGTTCCGTTTCATTAAATAGTTTCGATTTCTCTTCTATTGCTAGTTTTTTTAGAATCGTCTGTATTGCAGTAGTAAATATATTTGCGCTCACTAAATATAATGATCATTTTTAAAATTTTAAAATTTAATGTTGTTCGAAAACGAAATAATTTTTAGATTCGATTCCGAAATTTGGTTTTGTTTCCTTGATTAGTTTCATTTCCTCTTCTGTTGCTTATTTATTTAGAATCATCTGTTTTTCAGAAGTACCTGCATTTTCGTTCACTAAATATAATAATTGTTTTTTAAATTTTTAAATTCTAATGTTGTTTGAAAACGATATAATTTTTAGTTCCGTTTTGTTAAGTACTTTCGTTTTCTCTTCTATTGCCAGTTTTATTAAGAATCATCTGTATTTTAGTAGTTAAAAAAATTTGCGCTCACTAAATACAATGATCGTTTTTTAAATTTTTAAATTTTAATGTTCTTCGAACACAATATAATTTTAATTCCGTTTTATTAAATAGCTTCGTTTTCTCTTCTACTGCTAATTTATTTAGAATCATCAGTATTTTAGTAGAAGCTGCATTTGCGCTCACGAAATACAATGATCATTTTTAAAATTTTAAAATTTTAATTTTGTTTGAAAAGCATATAATTTTTAGTTCCATTTTATTAAGTACTTTAGTTTTCTCTTCTATTGCTGATTCATTTAGAATCATTTGTATTTTCTTAGTAGCTGCATTTGCCCGCATAAAATACGATGATCGTTTTTTTAATTTTTAAATATTAATTTTGTTGTTGAAAAACGAAATAATTTTTAGTTTCGTTATATTATGTACTTTCGTTTAATCTTCTATTGCTTATTTATTAAAAATCATATGTATTTTAGTAGTTGCTGCAATGCGCTCAATCGATAAAATGATGGGTTTTTTTATTTTTAAATTTTAATGTTGTTCTAAAACGAAATAATTTTTATTTTCAATTCCGAATTTTTGTTATGTTTCCTTTATTAGTTTCGTTTCCTCTTCTATTGTTAATTTATTTAGAATCATCTGTATTTTATTTGTCGCTTCATTTGCGCTCAATAAATACAGTGATAGGTTTTTGATTTTTTAAATTTTAACGTTGTTCGAAAACGGATATTTTTTAAATTGCGTTTCATTAAGTAGTTTCGCTTTCTCTTCTATTTCTCGTTTATTGAGAATAATCTGTATTTGAGTAGTAGCCGCACTTTTTCCACTAAATACCATGATCGTTTTTTTAATTTTTTAATTTTAATGTTGTTCGAAAAGAAAATAATTTTTAGTTCCATATCAATACGTAGTTTCGTTTTTTCTTCTGTTGATTATTTATTTAGAATCATCTGTTTTTCAGAAGTACCTGCATTTACGTTCATATAATGATTGTTAAATATAATGATTGTTTTTTTAATTTTTAACTTTTAATGTTGTTTGAAAACGAAATGCTTTATAGTTCCGTTTCATTAACTACTTTCGTTTTCTCCTCTATTGTTAGTTTGTTAAGAATCGTCTGTATTGTAGTAGTAAATAAATGTGCGCTCACTAAATACAATGAGGGTTTTTAAAAATTTTTAACTTTTAATGTTGTTCGAAAATGAAATACTTTTTAGTTTCCTTTCCGAATTTCGGTTCTGTTTCTATATTTAGTTTCGTTTCCATTTCTATTCCTAATTTATTTAGAATCATCTGTATTTTAAAAGAAGCTGCATTTACGCTCACTAAATGCAATGATTCTTTTTTTTTAATTTTTGAATATAAATGTTGTTAGAAAACAAAATAATTTTTAGTTCCATTTCAATAAGTAGTTTAAATTTTTATATTTTAATTTTGCTTGAAAACCAAATAATTTTTCATTCCATTTTATTAGATACTTTCGTTTCCTCTTCTATAGCTAATTTATTTTGAATCATTTGTATTTTAGTAGACGAATTTACGCTCACTAAATACAATGGTAGTTTTTAAAAATTTTTAACCTTTAATGTTGTTTGAAAAAGAGATGCTTTTTAGTTCCATTTCATTAAATAGTTTCGTTTTCTCTTCTATTGCTAGTTTTTTTAGAATCGTCTGTATTTTGCGCTCACTAAATATAATGATCATTTTTAAAATTTTAAAATTTAATGTTGTTCGAAAACAAAATAATTTTTATTTCAATTTCAACAAGTAGTTTCTTTTTCTCTTCTATTTCTAGTTATTTAAGAATCATCTGTATTTTAATAGAATCCGCATTTACGCTAAAATTTTTAAATTTTAATGTTGTTCGAAAACGAAATAAATTTTAGTTTCGATTTCGAATTTTTGGTCTATTTCCTTAATTTGTTTCGTGTCATCTTCTCCTGCTAATTTTTTTAGAATCATCTTTATTTTAGTTTTAGCTGTTTTTCTGCTGAGTAAATACATTTATAGTTTTTTTTTTTAATTTTAATGTTGTTCGTAAACAAAATAATAATTAGATTCGATTACGAAATTTGGTTCTGTTTTCTTATTTAGTTTCGTTTCCTCTTCTATTACTTATTTATTTAGAATCATCTGTATTTTAGTAGTAGAAGCATTGATGGTTTTTAAAATTTTTAAATATTAATTTTGTACGAAAACGAAATATATTTTAGTTTCCTTTCCGAATTTTGGTTCTGTTTCTTTATTTAGTTTAGTTTCCTCTTCTATTGCTAATTTTTTTAGAATCATCTGTATTTTAGTTTTAGCCACATTTACGCTTACTAAATACAACGGCAGTTTTTCAAAATTTTTTCTTTTACTGTTGTTTGAAAACGAAATGCTTTTTAGTTCCGTTTCATTAAGTAGTTTCGTTTTCTCTTCTATTGCTAGTTTGTTAAGAATCGTCTATATTGTAGTAGTAAATAAATTTGCGCTCACTAAATATAATGATCATTTTTAAAATTTTTAACGTTAATGTTGTTCGAAAACAAAATAATTTTTAGATTTGATTCCGAAATTTGGTTTTGTTTCCTTTATTAATTTCGTTTCCTCTTCTATTGCTCATTTATTTAGTATCATCTGTATTTTAGTAGTACCTGCATTAGCGCTCACTAAATATAATGATTGTTTTTTTAAGTTTTTAAATTCTAATGTTGTTTGAAAACGATATAATTTTTAGTTCCGTTTTATTAAGTACTTTCGTTTCCTCTTCCATTCCTAATTTATTTAGAATCATCTGTATTTTAATAGTACCTGCATTTGCTTTCACTAAATGTAATGATTGTTTCTTTTTAATTTTTAAATTCTAATGTTGTTTGAAAACGATATAATTTTTAGTTCCGTTTTGTTAAGTACTTTTGTTTTCTCTTCTATTGCTAGTTTATTAAGAATCATCTGTATTTTATTAGTTAAAAAATTTTTCGCTCACTAAATACATTGATCGTTTTTTAAATTTTTAAATTTTAATGTTGTTTGAAAACGAAACATATTTTTAGTTCGGTTTAATGAAGTAGTTTCGTTTCCTCCTCTATTGCTAATTTAATTAGAACCATCGGTATTTTAGTAGTAGGTGTATTTGCCCTCAGTATGATCATTTTTAATTTTTAAATGTTAATGTTGTTCGAAAACAAAAAATTTTTTATTTCCATTTCAATAAGTAGTTTCGTTTTTTTCTTCTATTTCTAGTTTTTTAAGAATCATCTGTATTCTAGTAGTATCCGCATTTACGCTCACTAATTACAATGGTAGATTTTTAAAGTTTTTAAATTTTAATATGGTTCGAAAAGGAAATAATTTTTAGTTTCGAATTTAGAATTTTTGTTCTATTTCCTTAATTAGTTTTGGTTCATCTTCTCTTTCTAATTTTTTTTAGAATCATCTTTATTTTAGTTGTAGCTGTATTTCCGCTGAGTAAATAGAATGATAGTTTTGTTTTAATCTTTAAATTTTAATTTTGTTCGAGAACGAAATAATTTTTAGTTCCGTTTCATTAAGTAGTTCCGTTTTCTCTTTTAATGCTAGTTTTTTTAAGCATTATCTATATTTCACTAGTAAATGCATTTACGCTCACTAAATACAAAGGTCATTTTTAAAATTTTTAATTTTAATGTTGTTAGAAAACAAAATAATTTTGAGATTTGATTCCGAAATTTGGTTCTGTTTCCTTAATTAGTTTCGTTTCCTCTTCTATAGCTTATTCATTTAGACTCATCTGTATTTTAGTAGTACCTGCATTAGCGCTCACTAAATATAATGATTGTTTTTTAAGTTTTTAAATTCTAATGTTGTTTGAAAACGATATAATTTTTAGTTCCGTTTTATTAAGTACTTTCGTTTCCTCTTCCATTCCTAATTTATTTAGAATCATCTGTATTTTAGTAGTAGCTGAATTTGCGCTCACTAATTAGAATCATCGTTTTTAAAATTTTTAAATTTTAATGTTGTTCGGAAACACAATAATTAATAGATTCGATTTGGAACATTGGTTCTGTTTCCGTAATTAGTTTCGTTTCCTCTTCTATTGCTAATTTATATAGAATCATCTGTATTTTAGTAGTAGCCGCATTTACGCTCACTAAATACAATGGTAGATTTTTTAAATTTTAAAATTTTAATGTTGTTCGAAAACGAAATCATTTTTTATTTTCGATTTCGAATTTTTGCTCTGTTTTCTTAATTAGTTTCGTTTCATCTTCTCTTGCTAATTTTTTTAGAATCATCTGTATTTTAGTTGCAACTGTATTTCTGAAGAGTAAAAACAATGATAGTTTCTTTAATTTTTAAATTTTAATGTTGTTCGAGAACGAAATATGTTTTAGTTCCGTTTCATTAAGTAGTTTCGTTTTCTCTTCTAACGCTAATTTTTTAAGAATCATTTATATATCAGTAGTAAATGCATTTACGCTCACTAAATACAATGATCATTTTTAAAATTTTTAATTTTAATGTTTTTCAAAAACAAAATAATTTTCAGATTCGATTCCGAATTTTGGTTCTGTTTCTTTAATTAGTTTCGTTTCCTCTGCTATTGCATATTTATTTAGAATCATCTGTATTTTAGTAGTACCTGCATTTGCGCTCAATAAATACAATGATTGTTTTCTAAATTTTTAAATTTTAATGTTGTTTGAAAGCGAAATAATTTTTAATTCGTTTCAATAAATAGTTTAAATTTTTAAATTTTAATGTTGTTTGAAAATGAAATATTTTTAAGTGCCTTTTCTTTAAGAACTTTCATTTCCTCTTCTGTTTCTAGTTTATTAAGAATCATCTGTATTTTAGTAGTAGCTGCATTGCGCTCACTAAATACAATGATTTGTTTTTTTAATTTTTAAATTTTAATGTTGTTCGAAAACGAAATAATTTTTAGTTCCCTTTCATTAACTAGTTTCGTTTCATCTTCTATTATTAATTTATTGAGAATCATCTGTTTTTTAGTTGTAGCTGCATTTCTCTTCTCTAAATACCATGATAGTTTTTTGAATTTTTAAATTTTAATTTTTCTCAAAAACGAAATAATTTTTAGTTTCGTTTCAATAAGTAGTTTTGTTATTTAGAATCATCTGTATTTAATTAGTAGCCGCATTTACGCCCACTACATACAGTGATAATTTTTTAATTTTTTTAAATTTTAAAGTTGTTTGAAAAGAAAATAATTTTTAATTCCGGTTCATTAAGTAGTTTCATTTCCTCTTCTATTTCTCGTTTATTAAGAATCATCTGTATTTGAGTACTAGCCGCATTTACGCTCACTTTCACAATGGTAAATTTTAAAATTTTTTAACTTGTAATGTTGTTTGAAAACGATATAATTTTTAATTCCGTTTCAATAAGTAGTTTAATTTCTTAAATTCTAATGTTGATCGCAAACGAAATAATTTTTTGTTTCGATTCCGAATTTTCATTGTGTTTCCTTTGTTATTTTCATTTTCTCTTCTATTGCTTATTTATTTAGATTTAATTTTATTTTAGTAGTAGCGTCTTTTGCGCTCACTAAATAGTTTAGTTTTTATTTTTATTTTTAAATATTAATGTTATTGGAAAACGAAATAATTTTTAGTTCCATCCAATGAGTAGTTTTATGTTTTAAATTTTGTTTGAAATTCAAATAATTTTTAGTTCGGTTTCATTAACTAGTTTCATTTCATCTTCTATTACTAATTTATTTATAATCATCTGTATTTTATTAGTACCTGCATTTGCGCTCAAAAGTTATAATGATAGTGCTTTTAATTTTTTAAATTTTAATATTTTTTAAAAACGAAATAGTTTTTTGTTCCGTTTCAATAAGTATTTTCATTTTCTTTTCTATTTCTAGTTTATTAAGAATCATCTGTAGTTTAGTAGTATCAGCATTGCTTTCACTAAATACAATTATAGTTTTTTTAATTTTGAAATTTTAATGTTCGAAAATGAAATATTTTTCAGTTCCGTTTCATTCAGTAGTTTCGTTTCCTCTTCTATTGCTAATTTATTTAGAATTTTTTGTATTTTAGTAATAGCTGCATTTTGCATTTGGCTCACTAAATTAAATGATAGTTAATTTAATTTTTAGATTTTAACGTTGTTTGAAAACGAAATAATTTTTAGTTCCGTTTCCTTAATTAGTTTCGTTTCCTCTTCTATTTCTTTTTTATTTAGAAATATCTGCATTTTAGTAGCTCTCACTAAATACAATGATAGTTTTTTGAATTTTTAAATTTCAATTTTTTTCAAGAACGAAATAATTTTTCTTTCCGTTTCATTAAGTACCTTCGTTTCCTCTTCTATTGCTTATTTATTTAGAATCATCTGGATTTTAGTAGTAGCTGCATCTGCGCTCACTAAATACAATGATAGTTTTTTTTAAAATTTAATTTGGTTCTAAAACGAAATAACTTTTAGTCATGTTTCATACAGCAATTTTGTTTCCTCTGCTATTGCTAATCTTCTTGAAATCATCTTTATTTTAGTAATAGCTGCAATTTGCGCTCACTAAATACAATGATCGTTTTTATTATTTTCATATTTTGATGTTATTCGAAAACGAAAGAATTTTTTGTTTCGATTCCGAATTTTGGTTCTGTTTCCTTAATTAGTTTCGTTTCCTAATGCTTATTTATTTAGAATCATCCGTATTTTAGTAGTAGCTGCATTTGCGCTCACTAAATACAATGATAGGTTTTTGAAATGATACAAAGATAGGTTCGTTTGGATTTTGAAATAGTTAAAAAATTTTATTTTCTTATCATCAGTTAATACATTCATTGAAATTGAAGGATATATAAAGAAAAAGCTTAAATAGTATTTATTCCATACTAAAAACAAATATTCATTTTTATTTAATAGGTTTGTGTAATTATTTATTATCGTAAGTCTTGGTGTTCTTTCTGAATGGTAATGAAAGAAACTATTTATTGTATCTCGTGTTGCGTTTAATATTTGTTCAGAATTCTCAAGTTTAATGTTAGAAAATGTCATTACAGTATTTTCTTATGAAATTGATTAAACATAAAGAATAATATTCACATCGTGAAATTATCAATAAAAAAGAAATAAGATGAAAATGTAATTTTTTAAAAATTAAAATGGTGCAAAACTATTTGTACTTTAATATTTTTGGAAGTTGCTGCAAAAAAACGCTAAAATTTAATTAAACTTTTAGTTAAAATTTCAAACTTAAAGGATTTGTTCTCCTAAAACTTTCTTGCACATTCTCTAATAAAAATATTGACGAAAGATTTGCATTGCATTTACGGACAATAACCAAGAAATATTAACGTCTAGCTTGAATTTAGCATCTATTCTGAAACTTTTGTATTTCCTTGGCGATTTATTTGGTTTTTAATCTATTGTTAATAAATGCGGTAAATATATCCAAAAATATTTTTTATACTTTATATGACTGTATTATGCCAATAACCTACGCGCATGTGCAAGCAATTCGTTGTCGAAGTTTCATCGGAATCGGATGATACAACAGCGCATACGAGATATGCAGGCAAACATTCATTTTTATATTTATGTAGAAGATTATAGGCATTTTCCATCATGTGCTTTTATAGATTTATAGTCCATAGATTTATTTCTTATAGATTTTTTTCTAACCGTGCTGATATAAAATACACATTAATAATATTCCTAATGCCATGGTTTGAATGGTAAGGGCTTTTGGAATAATTTAATAATTATTATTATCTCGTTATTTTTAGTATATATAGAAATTTTTCAGCTTCTTCAGAAATTTAAAAATCCTTTTAAAATTATCTCAAATAACCGAACAATCAAATTTAATATAGTCAGAGTACGATTTCCTCTGCAAGCGCATTTATAGTACTTTTTTATAAACTTTGCTGATATGAAATACACATTGGTAATATTCCTAATGTCATAGTTTGAATGGTAAGGGCGTTTTGAAAGATTAATTAATTAGTATTCTTTCGTTATTTTCATATATATCGAAATTTTTCAGCTTCTTCAGAAATACAAAAATTCTTTTAAAATCATCTCAAACAATCGAACAATTAAATCAATATTTTTCTACTATTTTGTCGTAATTGCTTTTAAATTTCAATTTTAAAACTGTTTTATACGCCAGATACTGAAACCATCTCTCTTTACAGTGACCAGTAATTAAATATTTTACTTCAGTTTATCAAAGTTAACTGCTTGAAATTGCATAGGCAGAGATCAAATTAAAATCAATAAAATATACGTCGGTCAAAATTAAAACAATGCTACTAAGAGCTCTGCAAAGGCTCCAAAATTAGTGAACATACTATTCAAGAAATGGAAAGTATGGGAACATTAATCATGGCTTCTTTTACTTCGAATGCTTCAGGTTTTATCAGATAAACGTAGGTTGTTTCACTAGATTTGACTCACAACACAATAGCGTTTGGAATTAAATTAATAATGAGGGAATCAGGAATGATCTGTGGACCAAAACCGGTGAACATACTATTCAAGACATGGGAAGTATGGAAACCTCACTCATGGATTCTTTTACTTCGAATGCTTCAGGTTTTTTCAGATAAACGTAGGTTGTTTCACTAGATTTGACTCACAGTACAAAAGCGTTTGGAATTAAATTAATAATGAGTGAATCAGGAATGACGTGTGGACCAAAACCGGTGAACATACTATTCAAGACATGGGAAGTATGGGAACCTCACTCATGGATTCTTTTACTTCGAATGCTTCAGGTTTTTTTCTCATAAATATAGGTTGGACACTAGATTTGACTCACAACACAAAAGCATTTGGAATTAAATTCATAATGAGTGAGTCAGAAATGATCTGGATTAATATTGTCACTAATGCATTTGCTGTTAGACTGCACAAATTGTCATTTTTTTTTATATTTGACTTCGCTGAAAAGATTTTTTTTGAGCTAGTATAGTATTTTTTACAGATCCCTTAAGTTACAACTTTTGAAATAAAAAAATTAAAAAGCTGTCAAGACTATTTAATTTTATTGAATAAACGTTATCCTGTAGAACAAATTCAGAAACGATTGATCAATATATCATATGCGCTAGGGTATAATAATCACTTGGGTTTTAAACCTCATCTAGAATCACTTTAAATCAAAGTCTTTAAGTTAAAAGAAATCACGATTGTCACTATAATATACAAATCGTATTTTTCAAGATTAATAATTTTTACAACTGAACTAGCGTTATTATAGTCTTAGGGTCCTTGATAACTATTCTAATTCTAATTAATTAATTATCAATTCTCATTAGTTAATATTAATTTAATTAATTAATTAAACTAAAATTAATTATCTTGGAAACCTTGTTTGAATCCTTTCGAGAATATACTAAGCAACAAAGTATTTGGTATTAAAGAATCTCGGTATAACATTCTTTTAATGCATTTTTAAGGTGGGAAGCATATTTTTTTTACCCTTAACCCTTCACTGGGGAATTGCGGTCTGTGAGACCGCTAGCGTTGGATTTTCGGTCACTGCTATTATATTTTTAAGTCAGTTGAATGGATTAACCGTGTAACTTCCTGTTTTGAGACCAATACACCTGCACCTTTTCAACCGGTTTCAGTGGAAGCTTTTTAAAATAATTCAGTTGTTTCATTGAGCGCGATCTCAGACCGTAACCCCTGTTAGCGTCCCAGTGATCAACAAGGTTTAGCAGATGGCGCTAAAACGCAGGCCTCGAAATATCCTCCAATTTACTGATCATAATATGAAACAGTGCTCCAGACACTTTTTAATAAAGCAGAAAGTGATTTTAGAGATAAGAATAATTGTACAGAAGAGTTCTTCCGATGAAAGTTCGCATTGAACTGATTTTGATAAGTATGTTCAAAAATAATTAATTTTTCTAGTGATAAT
Source organism: Argiope trifasciata (assembly GCA_026543055.1). NCBI lineage: Eukaryota > Metazoa > Arthropoda > Arachnida > Araneae > Araneidae > Argiope > Argiope trifasciata. The sequence goes on along the minus strand of JAPMOQ010053333.1, from coordinate 433,214 downwards.
GTATATTGAAAAATTAATAAAATAAAATATATTAGTGTTAATATATTAATGTATTAATTAATAAAATATATCAATGCACCAAGAGAAATATATACAGAATCTATAGGTAGATTTTTATAATAGCTCTTAACCTGTATATATAAAATTCACTAGAAAACCGTGCTATGAAAATCATACAAGTCGATGCAAAGTGGGCCATTTTTACCCATTGTTAATTTTTTTAATTTTTCATACAATTGTTAAATTTTACATTATATAGTTTTCTACATACCATTATATATTGAAAAAATAAATATGATTTAAAAAGTATAAAGTAATATGTTTTTTCGTGGAGATTACAAATAATAATACGTAATTGAAAAGAAAATGCATGCTTCAACGCATTTACTTTTTTCAATGATAATATATTTTGAAAAATTTCTAAAACGTATCTATATATGAAAAAAAATATCTGCAAAGTATATAGGCAGTTTTTCACGCTAATACATTCATTAGAAAATTAAATTTGGATGTAAATGAAATGCGGTCTCGTAGACCACTCTCCCCATTTAAGGGTGTTAAGAACACTTGGGGTTTACTTATTCAGACTAGCCTTTATTCTTTTTTCCTGATTTTAAATGTCAGAAATTCTTTTCCCAGACTACCAGAATAACAATTCAGCAACTTAAATTGCCTTCGATGGCTTACGTTGCCTTTGAAGAGAGAAAAGTACAGATCGTGACTGGATTGTTGAATTTCTCCACAGAACTAAATCTTTAGACCACTCGCTTTACAACATACATACATGATAAACAACTAATTAATTATTACTTAGCTGAAATAAATAGGAACATAAGCTAATATTATGTAGCAATATTTATGAAAAGGTAATCACGCAAGATTAGTTAACATTTCATAGATAAGCTAATAAATTAATCAACTTAAAGAACTAGAGATCCTTATAAAATAAACCTCCTTATCAAATACGTGCCGTATTATGTTTCGTGAGCAATGATGGATATCTAACTAATAACATGTACTCTGCAGGTAACTATCTAGTACTTTACGACATAAAAATAAAAATAATAATAAACTACCGATAAGTTATTACATAGCTGAAATATAAGGGAACATAAGCTATGAATATTATGTAGCAACATTTATGAAATGTTAATCATGCGTGATTTGTCAACATTTTATAGATAAACAAATAAATTATTCAAATTAAGGAATTAGAGATCCTTATGAAATAAACCTCCTTATCAAATTCGCGCCGTGTCATGGTTCGTGAGAAATGGCGATATATCTAATAATATGTAAGCTGCAAAAGCTATCTAGAGCTTTACAACAATCAAAAATAATAAAACACTGATTAGTTATTACATAGCTAAAATGAAAGGGAGCATAAGCTATGAGTATTAAGTAGTAACATTTATGAATTGTTAATCATAGAAATTTTGTCAATATTTCATAGATAAATTAATAAAATTATGGAAGATCCTTAAGAAATAAACCTCCCTATCAAATTCGCACCGTATCACGGTTCATGAGAAATGACGGTATATCTAACTAATAACATGTACGCTGCAGGAAACTATCAAGTACTTTACGACATTCAAAAATAATAAACAACTGATAAGTTATTACAAAGCTGAAATTAAAAGGAACATAAGCTATGAGTGTTATGCAGCAATATTTATAAAATGTTAATAACGTAAGATTTATCAACATTTCATAGATAAGCAAATAATTATTCAAATAAAGGAACTAGAGATCCTTCAGAAATAAACCTCCCGATCCAATTCGCACTATGTCATGGTTCGTGAGAAATGACGGTATATCTATCTAATAGCATCACTCTGCAGAAAGCTGTCTAGAATATTCTTTAAAAAATGAATTGAACATAATGAAGAAATGAAACATAAATGAAGTTTTAAAAAAAAGAAATAGTACCAACTCAAGAGACTCTGTAAATTAAAGAAATCCTCGGATACTGCTGATTGATGACAACTTCGTCTTTGGTAGGTTCTTCAATGTCACTGTCATTCATTAATAATATTTCTTATTTTTAATTTGCTGGCAATTGGTATGAAACTAAGAAATATAGGTGAAACATTCCAATCGGATTTTGTTCTTTCAGCAATAAAGGTGGATGAAATACATCGCCATAGAAAAATGAAAATATTTTATACTGATTCAAAATGGCTATCGGTAATCCCAGTGACGAATTTTCTCACATAAAATTATTATTTTGAATCATATGTTTTTGATTCATAATAATAATTGTATGCCATATGATTCATAATAACATATATATGAATCATATGTTATGAATCCTATGGCTACCGATAATTTCAGTGACGAATTTTCTCACATAAAATTATTATTATGAATCATGTTTCTGATTCATAATAATAATTTTATACCATATGATTGCTAATAATATATCACATATGAATCATATGTGATTTGTTATTATGAATCATATGGCTACCGATAGTCTCAGTGAGGAATTTTCTCGCATAAAATCATTATTATGAATCATATGCTTTTGCGCTTCTCAATAAAACGGCGTAGTAAACAATTGTTTTGAATCTCAGTTCTGCTCATTCTATATTTTTTCTAATTGTATTTTGATATTTTCTATTACGTTTCACATCGATTACAAAGGTTTTACACCCAAAGTAAACATATTCAGCCTATATTTTAAAACTGTTTTGAGCCTTT
>JAPMOQ010053333.1:405088-430408 GCA_026543055.1 Argiope trifasciata | reverse complement strand
AATTAATTATTATCCCGAAAAAACTTGAGAGAAGCAGAATTTGTCAATACTATTTGTTTTATCACGGTTTTACTAGGCCTGAAAGAAATGAAAGGAAATATTCAGCTTTGATTGGCAGTTTGTCAAGTTTTGTTGGTTTCGCGGTTCTTTTGACGGGATTAGTCACGTGTTTTCCCTAATCTATAGCATACGTCTGCTTGTAGATTAGTAATTTATAAAGAAGGATAGTTGCATTGAAAAAAGTAAAATAATGGCGATGATGCAAGATAGCGAAAGCAATAATTTCTCTGTTCTGTTCTGTACTCTATTCTCCCGTAAAAGAGATTCCAGAGGTAAACCGGTAAGAAAAGAGACCAGATACCAGTGTACAGAATGTCAAGTATCACTTTGTGTTGACCCTTGTTTCAAAATTTATCAAAGACTAAAATTTAACTTGTTTTAATTGCCCGAGATAATTCCGAATACTAAACTAATATTAAACATAAATGCTTTTACACCCATAAAAAACTAAAAACCCACATCAACTCAAAAACCCACATAGTTTGTTTTGTTTCGTTTCCTGGTGTTTAATAAAAAAATTAAAAACGTTATATATTTTTGCAATTTTTTCAAACGAAATTTGTAAGGAAAGCGGTTAAAAGTTAATAAAGAAACTAAGCTTCTAATCGGAGATGAAGTAACGGATAAATTATTCTTTTGAAAGATTATACAATTTTATATAATTGATTTACATAATTCTCAAAGTTTCTCAAAATAGCTCACCCTCAAGACTGGGTGAACGATATTGAGAAACTTTTTGGTGATGAACCAAGTATTGGAGGTAGATATCGCCTCATTGTTATCCCGCTATTAATTCAAAATCAATGCACCAGCCACTTTTAGAAACAGGATGTATTGGGAACTACAGATGCTACATATCGCCAAACTGAAACGGAACAAGAGGTCGAAACTATTAAATGTTTTAATGAAACTCTTCACTTAAATGTTGAATGCAGATGCGAAGTCCCATTTCTCTGGCTCTGAGATAACGTTTCTTCTTCTTCTGAAAATAAAAAATTAGCGGGAGAAAAGAAGATTTGAAGAATAAAAGAAAAGACCCGAAAGTAGATGATAATGGGTTTTTCTAACGCATTGGTTTAAAAAACCCATTACTAAAAGATTAGTTTCTGAAGTCCTAAAGATTAGTCCCATTACTATTAGATTAGTACTAAGAGATTAGGATTTACGACACCCATTATATCGATTCCTAAAATGAATTTGGAAGAAACGGGAAACTTGGATTTGAAATGAGAATTATTCGTCTTCCAAATTACATAATGAGGAAATATAAATCCTTTTATATTTCATATATAAATCATAGTTATATCTAATATTGGATAAATCATAGTTATATCTAATATTGGATAAATCATAGTTATATTTAATATCAGATATGACATTACCAAGACATTAATGTATCCGACTACGTTCGAAAGAATATTTTTGAAAATAGGGATTTTTTAAAAACTGTTTAAAACGAAGGTTTTTAAATGTATTGACTATTATAATAAAAAATATTATAAATACAACAGAATTATTTGAAAATATAATATATTTTGGAAATAAGTAGTAAATTTTAATGAAATTTAATCAAAACGGTTAACCTTCTACACAAAATTGTAATGTAACAATCCTATTTTGCTATATTGAAAAAAATTAAAACATTGTGACACATAAAAAAAACATTGTGACATCTTTTGGGGGTTGGAATTCAATAAATATTGAAAATAAAGCATGATTGTTAGGTCTTTGTATATTTGTTCGTATTTCATGTACTGTCGTACTGTTCATCCTATTTCGATAAAACATTGCCAAATTATTGATTTATTGCACTTAACATTATTTTTCCGGTGGCAACAATGCGCCGGTACCAGCTAGTAAGTTTATTAAAAAAAAGGGACATACTTTACTTTTAAGCTATAAAAAGCTGATAAATGATTTGTGTGCATTGCTTTGAACGTGAATTAAATGAATTTATTAGAAACTTGCAATAATTATCCGCGTTGTAAATGTTCTGTATAGAAAATATTTGTTTTAAAATTATAGTTTTTAGTGAGATAAAATGGTTAGAAATTTCCATAGCATTAAATCAGAAAATATACAATTACTAGCTAGTACCCGGTGCGTTGCTGCCTCCAAAAAATAATATTAAGTGTTATCAATAATTTGGCAATGTTTTATCGAAATAAGATGAAAGGTACTACAGTACATAAGATACGAACAAATATCCTTTTTTATATATTAGATTTGTGTATTCTTTTAGAACTGTATTGCTAGTGTTCTTTCAGAATGATAATGAAAGAAACTATTTATTCTATCTCTTGATTCGCTTAATATTCGTTCGGAATTCTCAAGTTTAATTTTAGAAAATGGGATTAAAATATTTTCTTTCGAAATTCATTAAACAGAAAATATATGTATTCCATAAAATCCTTAATCTAGCTGAAAAAATAATTTTTTGAAAATTAAGATAGCACAAAATTATGTGTTCTATAATGTTTCTGGAAGTTACTGCGATAAAAGCTAACATTTAATTAAAATTTAAAACCACCAGGATTGGACTCCTCAAAATTTTCTCTCCTAATCTATACTTATAATAAAGGTCAATGTGTGTGTCTTGGCGCTCTACAGGTCAGACCGTTGAAACTACAGCTACCAAATTTGGTACATGTATACCTTGGAGGTTAGGAATGTGCACCTCGGAGCCCTTTTTTCGAATTTTTAATTAGAATTTGAATTAATTAAAATTTAAGCGAAATTTTGACGTTTTTCCGCTATAACTTCCGAAAATATGATCGCACAAACATGATTTTTACATCAATTTAAAGATTTAAAAAAATAGCTTTCTAATGGTAGTGTTTTAATGTATAACTTAAGCCACTATTTTTAACGAATTTTTAAAGAAATATTTTGACCATGTTTTTTGAGCACGTGACTGGATAAAATAAAAGACAACAATGACGGAAGTTCAAATAATAAAAAAATCAACTATCACCATAAATCAAGTCTAAAGAAATGATACTTTTTAGCACGTGACTGGATAAAATAAAAAAAAACCCTAAAATGTGATATTTTCTCAAAAAATAAATGTAAGGCACAGGTTTCTATAATCGTTTGCACCATTTAAATCATTTATTCAATATTTTTTTCCCCTTTTTTGGTTTCTTTTACAAAAAAATATTTAATAGCTTGGCAGCATCATGGAAAAAAACATTTTTAATTTCAGGCCAATCAATTCCCGGAATTTCTTCAAGGCTAATGAATATGTGACTTAATTGAAAATTTTAGAACGCATTACTCATGGCGAACCAGCTGGTCGCCAAAGGCGGCTAGTCTGTAATAAAGTTGAGAATGACTTGTAGGGCATTTGTGTTCAATAGCTATACAATATTAACCTTTAATTTAGATTTAACATTTCTACTGAATCTATTGTGTCTTCTCGGCGAGCTATTTGGAGATTTATCGTTGGTAAATAGATGCGGTTGAGATTCGAATTTTTATTTTAGGTAATAATACTATGTCTATAACTATCCCGTAGATGTAAACAATAAACTGGCCAAGTTTCATCGCAATCGGATGAACGGTTTAGAAAGGCATAAGGGACAAACAGAGAAACATTCATTTTATTTATATAGATATGTGATATGGTTATCTTTTTTTTTTATAACCGATGAGAAACAAAAGAAGATTTAAAGTGTTTTAAAGATTCGATGAAACAATCACATGGGCTTGGTTCAAATTTCAACACTAGAAAGCTCGGCTGAAAATCGCATTTTAACTCTTCTTGTATGCAGCCGACCACCCATCCACCACTGAACGTAGCAGTATCAACAAGATTTATTGCGGTCGACTGCTGAATAAGTATTGTCCAACCTTACAATGACCAATCAGTCGAACTAATATTCCTTTCGGGGTAGTAAATAGCTGTCTTTCTCCCCATCTGAACTCTCTCAAACAGTTGGAATGAAACTATCCATCTTTAACATCATATCCTTCCGGGTTTAGAGATGATCTGGTACCATCAGTGCTGTACTTAAATCATAATTGACAATCTTCAGATTTTTTCTTAATTCTCTCTGACCTCTAAATATTCCATTAAATATTGGTAAACCGTACCCATTTCTCCACAAACGCATTTATTTTCTTGCGTTCTTCCAAATCTTTGGAAATATGCAGGAAATCTCCAATGTCCAGATATTATTTGAATTATAAGTGCATGGTATCTTCTCATTTTTGTTTTCGGATTAGGAATAAAGTCGAAAGTTGGTCTTCCTTTTTTCGCATTTTGACACTTTCAACACTACCAACGAGGTATCTCGTCTTTCAGATACTTCCAATTACAAGTTTCAGTAGGCTAAAATTGTCTCTTATGCCAGTTGAGAGAGATAGAACTTTCTAATGCATACCTGAAGAATACCTTTACTTTTTCATTTATTTCTTTTTAGTATAAACAAAAATGTCTACAACCAGAATAATTATATTTATCTTTATATCTTCGACAGCGTTAAAATATTGAAAAAATAATTAAAATTATAGAAATATTGCGCAAAAGTTTTAAGCTTAGATAACTGATAAAAATAATTCTTCGAGAGAGTTTTAGAAGATGATGAAAATATTATTTTAGTGCGAATATATTTGTAGATGAGCAGAAAAGCAGAAAACACCAAAATTTAGGTTGCATTTCAATTCCGATTCTAATTAAAGCATCCAAAAATGTTTCCAAGTACACAATTTCACTCTTTTAAGTATATTTGGCCAAACTTGGTAATTTTTAATCAAATGTTTCATCATGTTATGTGCTAACGAACTAAGAAGCTACAAACACACCTTCATTTTTATAGTAAAAATAACTGCATTGTGGGCATCAAATATGGATGGTCGTGTCTCTTAAATGTGTCGCATGAAAATGATTGAAAAAGAAATTTCCTGACACTATTTCGAAATATTTTTGAGAAATGTTGCTTTCTTTGCTCGGAAAATTGTGGGTATCAAATAGGGATAGTTGCATCTCCAAAATTTTAAATAATAAAGTTAAATTTTACTTATATCTCCTACTGTGTGCATACACCTTAAAGTCAACAAATGTTGACTCAAAATGTAAGGCTGTTTTTTTTTCTATCTTACAAAAGCTTTTCAGGATTATGGTTACATTTTTTATTTATTTATCACAAGTGAGGGGAAAAAGGATACTGTGCATTAAATTTCATACTTGGGGCTTTATATTGTGTGGTGAAATGAATTTTAGCATGTAAAACTAATTTTATTTTAATTAAGTTTAAAGGAATTTGTGTTCGTATTTGGAAAATCGGCTTCTTTAATTGGATCTGACACAATTTCAATACACATTTTTTTTTAAACTTTTAAATGTATTTCTTCGGAAGCTAAATTAGTTTGAAAATAAATAAGCTAAATAAATCAACTCCTTTATTCATGAAATGTACAATAAAAATGCTTTGATAGTCCAAATCGGGCTAAAATCGGCAATAAATTTATGTTGTTCTCTTAACAAAGTAACAAAAGGAAGTATCCATCATTATACAGAAGTAAAGTTTTTGCAAAATAAAACAGACAATACACAAATTTAGACAGCACATAATATTTATTACAAAATATGCATAATTTGACCTAACAGTTCAAAATAGTGCATCTTTTTACAGGAGTGTCTATGAACAATATATATATGTACAGTATACTCGGAATGTAGAATAAAAATATCATCATCCGATCTTTCAACGGCTTCTATATGACAATTAAATAAAATATTTCTGTCATTGATAGAATGTTGTAAGAATGATCCCAATTTCAATGTTCGAAGAATAAATAGATGATGGGAAAATGTGCAGGCATTAAATAAAAGAAATAAGGGGAAAAAATGCAATACTGTCACATTTCTATTTTTCTGTTCTGTTCCGTTATAAAAGGAAAACTTATTCGGAATCTGTAGAATATCTAAAAATACTCCACTGTCCATACTGAGGTCATTTTCTGTCAATAAATGTCATTGATAGAATGTTGTAAGAATGATCACAATTTCAATGTTCGAAGAATAGATGACGGGAAAATGCGCAGGCATTAAAAAAGGAAAGACAAAAAAAATCAATACTGTCACATGTCTATTTTTCTGTTCTGTTCTGTTATAAAAGGAAAACTTATTCGGACTCTGTAGAATATCTAAAAATACTCCACTGTCCATATTGAGGTCATTTTTTTCAGATTTGTTATCTACCAATCAGGCTATTAAATTTAGAAGTAATAATATGCAAGAACATTTCTCTAACTCTATTATTTTAAATAAAATTTCTAAGCTAATATGCCGTTGTTCCCTGCAGTATATTCGGAGAAAATAAAAACTCTAACTCCAGGATACTTGTCTAGATGTCTAGATCTTTTTCCTTTCAAAAAGGCTTTGAGTTATCTCATAGCATATTGAATAATAACTAATTTTGGCAAGTATCATAAAAAACAATTCATTCTGCTTTGCCTTAATGAATTAAAATATATAATCGGACATTGATTATTTACTATATTCATTTAATTTTAAGTATCATCAATTATAAATTAAATGTACCTAAAAAAGTAACATCATTAATTATCAATTAAATGCACCTAAGAAAGTAACATTATTAATTATCAATTAAATGCACCTAAGAAACATCATTAATTATCAATTAAATGCACCTAAGAAAGTAACATCATCAGTTATAAATTAAATGCACCTAAGAAAGTAAGATCATCAGTTATAAATTAAATGCATCTAAGAAAGTAACATCATTATCACAATGCCTGCAATCTTATCAATAATGAGAAAAAGCAAATCTTAACACATAAGATTTGCGTTCAATTTGTGCTCATAACATAAATGAAATCAGTAAATTCTACAGTAAAATTGCTTTATAATAACAATTTGAAAGTTTTATAATGTGTTTATAAATAAATAAAAATTCAATATTGAATTTGATACGAAAGTAATATAATCCAACAATATTGTACACAATATAATTAATATTGGTTTCAAATATTTAACTTGCTTAATTGCAACTAACATCTTTTGTTTAACTGACATCAGTCCAAACTCTTTAGTTTTCAGATTTCTGCAAACATTACTTTAACCCGTAACTGTAGACTGGAGTCAAAATGACTCCTCGTTGTTCATTAGCTCTGATTATCACGTGGTATTTTGTCCTTGAATACAATAATCTCCTCAGTACCTTCAAATTGTTCTTTCAGTAGGATATTGGCGAAAGTCTAAGTATGAACACATGTGTATAACCGAGTTTTCAAAACTTTTGTTTTTATTTATATTGTCATTGTCTCTGAAACTGTCTTTACATTGAATAATGCAAAAAGAATAAAGAAATACTCTTAAAATAATATTTTAAAATAGTATATTCTTCATTTTTTTGTCAAATTCTAGAAGTTATTAACATTCGCGTGATTCCGCAATATCTAAACGAAGTAGATAATCATTAAATTTTTTTTACATTTTTCTTATAATATTTATCCAACATTTAATATTATAACATTTAACATTATTATTATTAATATTTTTTATATTTTCGGTAACTGCGTGATTTCCAGAATGTATTGTGTTTCCAAAATAAATACAAATGGTGTTTATAAAATACAAAAGAGAAAAATAACAATGGAAAAATAACAATATTGATTCCATGTCTCTGGCCGTGTGGAGAAATTCATATATCCAATTATTCATGTATCCAACGGGTTAAACAAATGAATGTAAGTTTCTCAGAATGCCGTGACAGCTGGCATTCTTACATAAGCATATAAAAAATGAAATCGTTATATTACTCATAATAACAACATACAGATGTACTGTAAAATTCTGCTTGATTTACTTACAAAAGTTTGTCTTTTGCAAAAATCCATTCCATTCTATTTTTACTATTTTTGTCCGTGTTTTAAAATGATGCACATGTTTCTTAAACAGAAACGTTATTGAAAAAGAGTTTTTTTTTATCTGCTTGTAAGAATAATCCAAAATTTACCTCAAATCAATCACTAGTGTTTAGTGGTAGAACATGCTCTGGTTGTATTCAACAGATATTTCTAAATCTTCACTGAGAAAACATGGCATCTGGCAATAATAGTTCCATAAAGAAAATATGTATCATAAAGATGGTTGACAATACACGGGAAATGTTTATTACAATAAGAGTCTTGCAATGTAAAAAAAGGTTTCTAATTTCATTCAGAAAGCAGTCAACAATGCAATAATGAGTCCTTATACTAGCTCCTTATTCTTATTTCATATCTATTCGTTTCACAGTCTAAAGCAGAGTGGCACCAATTGAAGCTCAGCTGGGGAAGAATGTTATCGATCAATTATTAATTCCAATGTAGCTTTTTCCACACCCATAGTGATAGTGAGGATGGCAGAAAACGGGCGAGTCCAATTCAAAGCTTTAGCATACGAAAAAAAATTCGTATAGAACTGAATTCTGGTTTTGACTACCTTCAAGAGTCAGTGAGTAAAATGATAAAACGAAAAACTAAGATTCGATTTAAAAAAAATTAGTACCCGTGTAATTAGTAAAGATTCAGATTTTTAAAAGCTCTGAATACAATAAAAGTTTTCCCAAATCATGAGTTATTGATTCGAGCTTGATGATAACAGTGATATTATGGTTAAGAAATTATAAAATTGGCAACAAATTTTTAGCATGAATCGACATTCAGGGGATTAAAAAATTTACAGCCAATAATTCAAGAGGATTTATGAAATAAGTTTTATTTATTGTTAGTAAGAGATAAAGTACCCCTTTCTCGATCTGCCTTCAGTTTTTATACTTTTCAGTGAAAATGTTATAACATGTAAAATAAACGATTTCTAAAGCAACAACAAAAAATATTGCAAACGTTTGAATCAAAACTACAGGTTATGTTTACAATTACTATTCTTAGAAAATACTGTTTCTGTCTCAAAATATAATTGTGTTTGAATTATTTCTACATTATGCTGTGCAAGTCAAATTCTTCTACATCGTCTATTGTCATTATTAAGTTATTATACTAGCAGTATTAAAAATAAACGTTGGACAACTAAAAAATAACTGAAAGAAAAATTCACTGACATGATCCACAGAGCCCGAATTGAAAGGAACCTTGGATCGGAAGACTGAACTCGCACAAATGGTAAAAAACTGTCAGCTTCAAACAGCCTATCAAATGGTGAGATGCCGGATAGCTAAAATATATGTACTTTTCAGTCAGTTTATTGCATCTTACTTTTTTCTACATCATCTTTATCTTGGTCATGGATTTCATTTTCAAGCATTACTCTAACAGCATCTTTGGGCCTTCTTTTGGGTAAAGAGTCTTTTCTGGTAAGGGATTTGCTTCGCTGGGGTTCCGGAGCCCGGAAACCCAACAAAGCATGTGGCATTTTCTCATTTCTCTGAGGTTTGACCAAGCGGATCAACTGTCCAATTTGCTCATCAACACGGCAGATTTTTGTATTGAGTCTTTGCATTTCTAATTTCAAATCTACTCTTAAATCTACAAGATTTGCAAGAATTTTTTGGTATTCTGGTGAGGATTCCCCTTCGGAATGTGGCGAACATTCTTCTTCAATAGTTGGTTCCTTGGCAAGAACTCGAGACCATTTGGACACGGAACGGTTTCCAGTTTTTTGGACATCCTTCTTGACAACTTGGGACACATTTTCAGAATGAGAATTCTCTTTGTCGTCCCCAGGGTCTGTGGTGACGGTCCACCTAGTTGGACACTTTATCCCTCCACTCTCATTGACTTGTGCTATTCTAACTCGATTATCAATAGTTTCAGTTATTGGGCCTCTTTCCAAATCAGTACTGAGGCCCCTATTCTCACAAGAACCGTTCCTTCGAAATTTCGAAAATATTTTCCGTACAAGGTGATCTTGAGACAACTCCTGAAGAGGTTCGTTTTTTCGACGTTCTGCCAGCTCTCGTTCGCGCTTCACGTCAGCCACCTTGCGAAATATCAACTGAAAAAGATATAAAGTCATTTCAGAACATTTTTAAACATGTAGGTTCTCTAAATTTATCAAATAATTCTTAATCTAAGAAAAAATACTCCTAAGAATTAAATTCTGTTACGTTTCATTATTTAGATTGTTGTCTGTGAACAATTTTAATATTACTCAATAAATTTATTTAATTTTCATTTAAATTTATCACCTTGAAGACCATCAAGACCTTATTTTTAATATGATGAGTACAAATTGAAACTCTTTAAATCAGGGGTAGGCAACGCTGCGCACGCGGGTGCCATGGCGCCCCCGATCGATTTTTAGTGCGCCCTCGCTGGTCTAATGTAAATGTATGATAGCCAGAGCGATTTACTTACTCTTGTCAAACGGCGATATACAGCAAGTAGTCAGTTGAGTTTAGGATTGTGCATAGATTAACAGTTTGCTGACTTTGAGCGTATCTAATAACGCGCGCGTATTTTTTGTTAATGTGTGATCGTATTTGGAATAGACCACGCGTATACCGTGCATTTAAAACTTCCAAGTAATCCGAAATAATTCTTTTCTTTCAAAACCCATCATGGATAAATGTAAAAGAAAAAGAAAATATTATTTTAACTGTGAATGGGAACATCTATATTGTTTCGTTGATTACAAAGGGAAGTGTATTTGTTTGTTGTGTAATAATAGTGTTGCGATTCCCAAGAAAAGTAATATTGAACGACATTTTAAGACCGTTCATACCAATTTCGATAGTGACTATCCAATGAACTCTGAAATTAGAAGAAAAAAAATTATTTATTTAAAATCTTCAATAACTAACCAGCAAAGTGTTTTTTCTAAGCCACTGCAACAACATAAAGCAGCAACGATTGCGCCATATAAAATATCGCATTTGCTAGCTAAGAATAAAAAACCATTTACAGATGGAGAATTAGAGAAAGAAACCATGTTAGAAGCTGCTGATTCACTTTTTGAAGATTTTAAAAATAAAAAGGAAATAGTTTCAGCTATAAACACCTTGCAATTATCGGCACGAACTGTTACTAGATGAATTGAAGTAATTGCGGAGAATTTGGAGGCAGAATTAGCAAATGATATGGACAACTGTATTTTCTTTTCGCTACAGAAGGATGAATCGACAGACGTGACAAATATATCTCAATTAGCAATTTGATTGAAGATGGTATTTTCTGATTTTACAACAAAAGAAGAATTCCTTAAAGTTCTGCCATTAAAGGGAAGCACTAGAGGAGAAGATATCTTTTCTACTTTTAAAAAGTATATAAAAGATGTAAAATTACCTAATAGATATATTACATTTTATATTTTAGATATTTTATTTATTATTAGATATATACATATTATATTTATTTATTTATTATTAGACATTAATACATATTTTATTTATTATTAGACATTTTATTATTTGATATATACATATTTGTAATAGATATCTTACAAATATATCTCAATTAGCAATTTGCTTGAAGATCGTATTTTCTAGAAAGAAGAGCTCCTTAAAGTTCTGCCATTAAAGGGAAGCACCAGAGGAGAAGATATCTTTCCTACTTTTAAAAAGTATATAAAAGATATAAAATTACCTGTACAAAAGTTATCGTCAATTACAACAGACGGGGCACCAGCGATGACTGGTAAGAAAAAAGGATTTATTGCCTTATGTAGACAGGATTCCTTATTCCCAAAATTTATTTCTTATCATTGCCTCATACATCAGGAAATGTTATGCGCAGAAACAATCGGTTTTCAACACGTATTTACGATAGTAACAAAAATTATTAATTCCATAAGATCGGGAGCTATGCAACACAGATTGTTTAAATTACTTTTAGAAGATGAGGACGTTCAGTTCAAAGATCTTCTTTTACATACTGAAATGAGGTGGCTGAGCAGAGGTAAAATACTTGAGCGGTTTATCATGCTTTTGCCGCAAATAAAGGAATTTATTGCATCAAGAGGCGAATTTTACGAGCAATTAGAAAATAAGGATTGACTATTCGACCTCGGATTTCTGACAGATATAACGGCAAAGTTGAATGAGTTAAATTTAAAAATACAAGGGAAAAATCAGCATATCGCTGACATGATTAGTGCAGTAAATGCATTCAAATGCAAGTTAGTGTTGTTGAAATCCCATCTATTGAAAAAATCATTATCACATTTCATAAATATAAAATAAACTGTTGAGAGTTTAAATTTGAATAATGAAACTTTTACTGCTACATCATATTTAGAAATTATAGATACGCTAATAGAAGAGTTTTCTTCTAGATTTGAAGATTTTGCAGCATTAGAACCCGTTCTAAAATTTTTCATAAATCCATTCAATGTTACTGAAGATGATGTCCTTAAAATAGTTTCAGTGTATTTCGAGCATCATAATATCGAAGACCTAGAATTAGAAATAATAAACTTGCAAAGTGATAATATTTAAAAAGCGCATAGTAATGATAAAATGTTTTGGAACCTAGTCGATGAAAATAAGTATCCTATTTTAAGGAAATGTGCGCTAAAAATTTATTGATATTGTGCAACAACATACAATTGCGAGTCTTTGTTCTCAAATATGAAATATTTGAAGTCAAAATACCGAACAAAGCTTAATGACTCACATTTAGATAATTGTTTAAGGACCGGGAACTCTAAATATATCCCCAATTATAAGAAATTAGCTGAAAATATGGACACCCAAGTTTCACACTAAATTATATGTATCATTATGTGTGACATCAACAAAATAAAGTTATAAAAAATCTGTTTTTTTAATGCCTATTTATACCTGTTGATTATCTGTAAAATATGCGCCCTCGGTGATTTTCAAATTTAGTATTGCGCCCTTAAGGACAAACAGGTTGCCGACCCCTGCTTTAAATCATAATGAATTTCATGCAGAGCTAAATATTAATCAGTAGTTAAAGCTTTAGAAATCATCAATAGAACTACTTTTAGAAACTAATATACCAGACTTTTAATTAAAGAAGCAAAATTTCCCTATCAAAAAAGCCTTTTTTTTTCTTAACTCCCAAATAGCACATAGATATATTGCACAATATTAAACAGCCTTCGCAGTATTGTTTCATATTATATAATAAAGTACAATGTATGATATAATATTGTATAATATTGTTACATATTATATAATAATGTATAATATTGTTATATATTGAATAATAATGCACAATGTCTGATATAATGAGGTACAATTTTGTTACATATTAAATAATAATGCGCAATGCATGATATAATAACACATAATATTGTATAATATTGTTACCTATTAAATAATAATGTACAATGCATGATATAATAACATACTAATTAAAGTGCTTTCTGCAATTTTGAGTTAAATATATAATTTGAAGTCGAAGAAGCAATTTTCATTCACAATTAAGATTTATACAGGGAATAAATTAAGGAAGTAAGGTTCAAGATTGAATTGTTTTTAAAAATTGGAGACAATAAATGAATTCTTATTTTTCCGTAATATATTTGCAGTTTTTGGTGTTTTATTTAGTTTATAAACATTAAAACTTCACAATTTAAAAAGTTAAAGACGGATTCTGTATAAAATCAAGTGTGCTAATGTATTGTTGATACTGTAACTTGACAAGGCAAAATAATTTTGCGAAATTGAGAATGAGTCTCTTCTAATGTATTACGAAATGAATTAACATCTTAAATATTTTTAAAGCACTGAAAATACCAAATGTACGTGTTACATTATTATTTTGAATTTATTTTACAGTATGTTTTGCAGTCAACTCATGATGGCAAAACTGACTTTACTTTTGTAAAATGTAGCATTTTGACTGTGAAAAATGTTCGGAAATATTAATTTTTAGTGTTTATGAAATAATGTTCCATATTATACAATATTCTTCGTACCACAATTGGTATTCCTCGGTATGCATAAAATTGTGCAAAAATCGTAAGATATTTCTCGGCTACTAAGAAACCACGCGATTTTAAAAACATACGAATTTCACATGCATGATTCATGAATGAAATTATGAAAAGATTTTTATGAAAATATCATTAAAAGTAGAGAAAAATTAATAAATTTAATTTTTTATTAGAAAAAAAATCAAAGATTATCATTGTAAAGAATTTTTTTTTGAAAAGTAGTTTTGTTTAATATGCAAATAACTTGCCACGTAGTGCTCATTAAAAATTTTTTAACTATAATAATTTCACTTTTGGGGTATTGTTAGGTAATTCTGGCAGTATTTGAAACCTAGAATTTCTCGAATTTCTGATCATCAGATGGGAATTATTAAGATGACTGTTTTTATTTTTTAAATTTACTGATATTAATTAATGTATGGTTTGACCATAGCACCTAGATGTTCCATGGTAATTTCTGTGGAACAACATATTTCACCTTCCATTAGATATACCTGATAAAATGAAGCCTTAATGAGTCGAGAAGCATGCACCTTCTTTAAGAAACTATAACATAAAGCAAAAAACACTTCCCCACATTTTTTGTTTTATTTTTGAACATTTGTTTTCTTTTAGATAAAACGAACTCACGAAAGAGAGGAACATTTTCTAAAGTGTCAATATTCATATCATACATCGCTTATTTGCAAAGTTATATGCTTTTTGGACCTTGTAGGATATAACAATTACGAGAAAAATGGAATTTTAAATTAATACCTTTCTCCTTAGAAATTGGGTGTATTCTATTTCAGGCAATTTTCATCCTTGGAAATTTAGGAGTGGGATTTTAATATAATAAAAACCTGCATTTTTCAGAAATATGAAGCAATATATTTTATTAACAAATCTGAGAAGTAGGAGCACTGTTACATTCCGTCCTACCAATTGTGATTATTTTGTATCAAACTATCAACTGACATTTTTAAAGTATTTACCATAGAATCTACAATTATGTTATTGTTCGTGAATGAAAGTTCATTAATATTAATGATTTGAAGCTGTTTGACGTCAAGTATGGAAGAAAGAATGAAAACTGACAACGAGGAAGGAAACAAATATGACGCTGAAAACAAATCTGAAGATAATGATTTTGACTCTTTTCAATAAGAAATGGAAGCAACAGAGATGAAGGAAATAAATTCTCTTGAATTATCCATGGCTGATTTTTCAACATATATATATATGTATATTTTGAGTGTATTTATTGAAGGCACCATATTTAATACACGATATTCATAAATTTAAGGGAATTAATGTGTTTGTGATAAACAGATGAATGTGACAGGTTTAGAGAGCTTCAGTTCAACTAAATCAAAATTTGTTTTGATGTTTAATGATAGTTCGCGATTTATGAGCGTTATATAAATGTTTAATATTCTAAAAGATCCTATTGCCTAGGTAGACTTCTTCATATCAGAGAAAAACGAATTAAGTAGAGATTTAAAAGCTCAGCTTGAAGTGAGTCATTAGTTAGTTAATTATTAGTCATATGCTCATACTGAATATGCTTATAAGATATTTCATGTCTCAAAAATTTTTGTTGTTTTTGTTTTTATAAAGTTTATTTTCTGACTTTTCCCGACAACAATTGATTATTAATTAATTATAAATTACTCTAAATTAAAGGTAATAAGTAGCTATGAAAGTTTATGGTTGATATACCAATAAACATAATATGTATTGAAAAACAGTAAGAATAAGTATATTTTGGGGTTACTGATCACAGGTGATAAAATATTTTGAGATAAGTCGTCGTAGTTTATTTTCATCTCAAATATATTCTCATCAATCAATCGCAGTATATGATTCTGATCACAGAATCATATACAGTGATCAGAATATGAAATTGATAGAATGCAAATCCAATGACTCTGGAGTAATACTGAAAGTTACTGAAAATGATACTAGTTAATTGATATATTAATTCGGAATAAAAGACATTTATTAATGATCTCTCTAGAACATGATTAGGCACTAATATAAATTATAGGTCTTTTTCTGATCCTACACAATCATTTAAAATAGAAGAAAATGACAAAATCTGCAAAATCAGTCACAAATTTTCTGATTTTTTCTTCCGATCTCAAAGTAGAAATTGAATTGCATTCGTTTCTTTCATTTCTTACAAAGATTCATTTAAAAAGAGAGTGAAATGTAAGACGGAACTAATTTTAACCAATTGAATCGATAAGAAAGCAGAATTTTGAAGAATAAATTTCAGGATTTCTGACAACGCTTATAATAGTTTTAACCAAAATTATTTTGGGTTCAAAAAAGTATAAAATACATAAAATGAAAAATCTGAAAAAATTTAAAGCAAACATTCAAACAAAACTAGTCATTTTTTAAAATTATCTAATCTTATATTAATACATAATAATGAAGATAGAGAAACGCCAAATAACTTGAATTTTGATAGCCAAGGAAAATATTGCTAATTATAAAGGAATATATTTTTTTCCGAAACATTCACAAACAATATAAAATAATTTACAATGTTGCATTGATATCTTCATGATAGTGTACAACTTTCGAAGCATCGAATAACAACGTAAGTACATGCAGGATTCATTTAATTTCATTTCCATACTGGCATCTACTGAATGAAGTGTGAATGTTACCAAACAGTTTCTTTAATCAAAGCAAAACGATTTTTAATATAATAAATCATTTTGATATAATTCATTCCATATACCAGAAGCATTGACTATTTCTTACCCCTTTCTTTAGCATTTGATCTTAAATAGCAATAAATCAATTCCTAACAGCTTTTTCTTATTTCAGTGATAACATGCATCCCACTAAGTAAATATATTATTAAAGTTAACAAATATAAATGAAAGAAGTGACAGAATTTGGTGCAGAAATATTATATTCTGAATATTTTTCATGAACATGTTTAAGATACGTAAAAGAATAAATAGTTGTACTGATTAATTATAATTATTAGATAGATCTCTCAGCTTCTAAGCTTGAACTAAAAGGATATAATCTGAAATAAATTTTTTATCTCTTAGAAGTTTGAATTTTTTATTTGGAATGAATGTGTGGATATTTTTAATTGAGAATGAATACAAATAGAACATTATTTTTTTGGTGTCACTGTTTCTGCAGTTTATACACTTGAAATTCAGTTCAGCTACAACAGCTTTAGAAAACATTCACATCAGTAATACAAGAAAAAATTATGAAGAAAAATTATCTCACCCTGTGTCGCAAGTTATATGTAAGAAGAAGATTCCGAGCAAAGGAATTAGCAAAGGCATGGTAGAAATTCAACACTTCCAGTAACTTATCTCTCTTTATTGAATGCAAATCACAATATGTCAAACCACGAACATTGGCGCATGATTGACCAATAGTGGGCTCTTTCCAAAATGCATCTCCGAATACATCTCCTTTGCCTAAAAGAAAAACCACAATTTAGTACAGTTTCAATACGAGATTATCTTCAAATTTATGTAAAAATTACATAAGATTTTGGGGTGATAAAACATAAATAGATATAAAAATTGCATGTGCTTTCACTTTAAAGTCATCTAAAATATTTCTAATGAAACTTTCCACTTTAAATTAATTAATCATCACTGTTAAATCAAAATGTGAAAATCTTAAATAATTGCAAATTTAAACTGCAGCAAGTGTTCTCATTTTTTGAATTGCATGTTTTCACAAAATACCCTACGTTACTTTTAGCTTTTATACCTAAATTTTCACACAAAAGGCCACAAAGTGTACTCATTTTAATGAACATTAGCCATCTGAAAAAGCATGAATTTCTCGGAAATTTTGTTCAATTCCTGGAAGACTTCTCACAAAATGTACAGGTGATCAAGTTTGATTTAAAAATCCATTAAAAGTGCATGCTTTTACATGACTGTATGAAACATGCAAACTTCAAAAGCGAGTGATGTTTCAGTAATGCGTAGTAGCAAATAACTGAGATTTAAAAAATTAATCACTGGCGATAATCTATCTCTCTCATCTATAATAGTATAAAAAGTCTGGTCTACATTACTTTACTTACCACAATCTGGTCTACATTACTTTACTACAAAATTATGCTTCGTTATACGTTATATTCACAGTATTAGGTGGCATTCAGAATATCGTAAAAATATCTTGTGCTAAAACAGAAAGTAACTATCAACAATTCCTTGAAAAATTAGGCTGAGATCTGATTAACTGAAGGCCACAAAGAGTACTCATTTGAAGGAATATTAGCCGTCAGAAAAGGAACGATTTTCTTGGAAATTTTTTCAATTATCTGGAAGGTCTTTTCACAAAATGTACAGGTGATCAACTTTACCTTAAATTTCCATTAAAATATGTATGCTTTTACATGATTGTATGGAAAATACAAACTTCAAGAGAGTGAAATTTCAGTAAAACGTTTTAGCAAATCATGGTGAGTTTTTTTTTAAATTAATCATTGGCAATTTCTCTCATCTATAATAGTATAAAAAGTATCTCTGTTAGCACAATCCAGTCTATATTACTTAACTACTACATAACTATGCTTCTTTATGCGTTATACTCAAAGAAGTGACATCCAGAATATCGCATAAATGTTTTGTGAAAGAAAGAAAGTAATTACTATTAATTCCTTCCAAAACTAGGCTGACATTTGAAAGCTGAGAAACCAAATGGGTTCTGGGAAGATATCCAGATATATTACAGTTTTTAATATAAATAAAAGACCGGCGATCTTTATGACGAGTTACAAGGTGATAGCATATTTCACTTTTTGCAATTTCACTGAAAAACGAATCTATTACAAGGTAAAGAATAGATGTTTATGGAAATAAAGAATCATTATTGAATGAAACGAAATAAATAAAAATGATCAAGTGAAAAAAAAACGGAGTAGAAATTATTTCTTATAACCATATTCATACAAGATGCCCTATCCAGGTTGCACAGCCTGTAATACTATATTGTGCGATATTATATGATATTAAACAATATCCCACAATATTAAACAATATTGCGAATATTGATCAATGTCATACAATATTGCACAATATTTGTGTGCCACTAGGGTATTAGATATCTTGATTGCTGCACAATATTATAAATATATATTAGCTGTATTACAAAGCATTCGTACTCAAACAGTTCTGTTTGGGGAAATTTAATCTCGCTCTTATGTGAGATACTATGAAGAAGCAATTATCAGTAGTTTTTTAGCGATACATCAAAGGATTCATTAATAAGCTCATTTGCTTCTTTTGATATTATAAAAAAAAGAATCTGAGATATCACTATCCGATTTGAAATAGTTTTCTTAAGCATATTATATTTAAAGATGTAAAGATCAGCCTACAAGACTTCTTTTCAAGTATTGTTTTAATCCTTAACTAAGAAGGTGAAATTTTAGGACTGAACTGGGGAGTTACGGGCTAGGATACCGCATTTCATTTACACTCAAATTAAATTTTCTAATGAATGTATTAGTATGAAAACATCCAATATATTTTGCAGATATTTTTCTTGATTTATAGACATGTTTTAGAAATTTTTTACAATGCATAATATTATCACTGAAAAAAGCAAATGTGTTGAAACATTTTCTTCTCAAATTATATGTTACAATACATAATATTCTTGAAAAAACATATTACATTATAATTTTTGAATCACATTTATAAAGGTATATACAAAATTCAGCAATAATATGAAATCTAAAAAAACTGACAATGGGTAAAATCAACCCTCTTTTTATCGGAAAAATTAATTATGCCTGAACATGCATATCAGAATCTGTTGAATGCGAATTTTCCTCGAAAAACTCTTCTGTACAGTTATCCTTATCACTGGAATTACTTTCTACCTCATTTAAAAGTGTTTAGAGCACTGCTTCATAATAGGATCGATTAATTGATGATATTTCTGGTCCTAAGATTTCGCGCCATCTGCTAAGCCTTGTTCATCACTAAGACACTAACAGGAGGATGTGGTATTAGAGACTAGTCTCAAAGAAATAACTGAATTATTTTTAAAAGCTTCCACTGAAACCGGTTGAAAAAGTGCAAGTGAATTGAAAGTCACAAAACAGGAAGCTACAGGGTCAATCAATTCAATGGAGCTTAAAATAGAATAGGGGGTGACCGAAAATCCATCCTTTAGCGGTCTTATAGACCACAAGAGGATGGATTTATAATGAAATGTTGGATATCATTATTTGAAACTGACGACTGCCTCAAGAAAGATTACCCATACAACCATTTCCCTCAAAGAGGCCGTTAATTGGTCAATATTGAGAATTCTTTCATTACCTAATATTGCAAACACTTCATCATCCTGAATCACTTCTAATCTAAAAATGTTTTAGTAATGAAACGTTAGAAATTATTTCAGAATGACGACTGCCTGAAGGAAGATTACCCATACAACCGTTTCCTCAAGGAGGCCGTTAATTGGTCAACATTAAGAACTGTTTCATTACCTAATATTGCAACCACTTCATCATCCTGAATCACTTCTAAAGATCCTGTCACTACGAAACATAAGGTGTCAATGCTTTCTCCGGTATGATAGAGCAGATCTCCTGGAGCACTGTGTTCCATTGTGAAGTACATCGCAAGGGCCCTGAGGCAACCATCACTAGCTAAACGGAAAGCTGGATGCTCGTTGAAAACTTTCCGGTTTAAATGTACGCAGATGTCAGCTGTCATGTCCTTAGGGCAATAACTCAGGACCTAGAAGAGCAAAGGGGAATAGTTCAAACTCATCATAAGTAGGCATCGAATACAATTTAATAAGGCTTTATACTCTACTACATAAATTCAATTCATATGTGAAATTTCATTCTAAAATCATACACAGTTTAAGTTGATAAGTTAACTGGTACTACCCACGCATGATATCAGGAGCATCTATCTAATTAGATGCCCTCTTTGCTATCTTTTAAATGTAGTGGAGAAGGTGTCATTTAATAGCAGATGGTTTGGCACAATTTCATATTTGTAACGCACAGGCGTGTCAGTAGCAGCGAATGTGCTAAACTACTCATAAATACAGAACTTTAAACAGATTACACAGAACTTCAAAATGTTACATTTTGCAATTTGATGTACCTTTAACCAGTATTTCTCTTCTCAAAACATTTTAATGTTTTAGCATGGATGAAAAAAATAATAAATGACTAAAGGGTTGCAGAGTAATTGCAAATTAATTTACTTGATACTTTACTAAAATGTCTATAATTTCATAAAATGTTCAAACATATTATCAATGTAGTCACAATATAAATATTTAGAGTACATAAGAATAATACCTGAAATAAATCCTTAACGAAACTTTTCTAGAAGTATTTGCATGAACAGAAATTTTTAAAAATGTTACATTTTGCAACTTGATTAACCCTAAACTCAATTTCTCTTCTCAAAACATTTTAATATTTTAGCATGGACAAAAAATAAATGATTAAAGAATTGCAGCATAACTGCAAATTAATTAGCTTGATATTTAATTAAAATATCTATAATTTCATAAAATGTTATAACATATTATAAAGGCATTCACAACATAAATATTTAGAGCACACAAGAATAATACCTGAAGGAAATCCTCAAAGAAACTTTTCTAGAAGTGTTTGTATGAATAGAAATAGAAAAAGAAAGAACTGTCAAGATTGGAGATATTTTAGGAAGCAACGTTAGTACAATGTTCATCACTTCACAGAATTTAGTACTGTATTTGTCTTTATTCCCCAGCATTCTACCATTCAGAATCTCGATTCTTGGTCTTACACCCTACACATCATTTAATAAAAACTTTATGGGTTTTCTTAATAAAAAATGGCTGGGTGAATGATTCGACACTGTTTTGTAAGA
The DNA here is from genome assembly GCA_026543055.1 of Argiope trifasciata. Taxonomy (NCBI): domain Eukaryota; kingdom Metazoa; phylum Arthropoda; class Arachnida; order Araneae; family Araneidae; genus Argiope; species Argiope trifasciata. Next base: position 408,598 of record JAPMOQ010053333.1, on the reverse strand, counting down.
AAAAAATTCCTTCAATCTTGTCGGATATTATCCACTTTATTTAATTTTCTGTATTTTTAATGTAGAAACATTGTTTCTTTTAATGGAATAGTATATTTTATCCAATTCATAATCAAAGACAACAAGAGGCATTTTGTCATAATAAAGTGCCAGTGCAATGAATGCCGCTGTGTTGTTATTGAAAAATTTTGTTTAACGTTACAAATAATAATATTTGAAAATTTTAATCCATACATTTTGTTCTAATTTAACTTATTTAAGTTTCATATATGTTTTAATGCAGAAAATTATAGTTGTATTTGTGTCAATTTACTGAATACTTTCCTTTTATTCAGTTTCAAGGTGATATTAAAAATCTATTAGTTTGTTTAGGTATTTTTCATAAACACTTTCGGTAATTTCTATGCGATCAGCTGAAAAGTCTTTTAATTTAAAGAGTTTCCCGAGTCTCATTCTAAAATTAGAATATTATTTGCTGTAAAATCCAAGAAAATATATAAAACAATTAGAAGCAATAAAATGTAAACCAAGTCTCCTAGAAAGTCTCAAGAAAAGTCTTTTAGAGTCTTATTAATTTAAAGTGTCTAGATTTTCCGGGTCTCACTCTAAAATTAGAATATTATTGAAATATTATTAGAAATTAGAATATTAAAATAGAGAATATATTAGAATATTATTAGAAATCAGAAAAGAGAAGATATTACAATATTATTAGCTACGGGATTACTGGGTAAAACCTAAGAAAATATATAAAACAATGAGAAACAATAAAAGGTAATTTTTAAAAAAAAACTGAATAAGAAAACAAGTCTTTTAGAAAGTCTCAAGAAAAGTCTCTTACAGTCTTATTAATTGAAAGCGTCTAGATTTTCCGAGTCTCATTCTAAAACTAGAATATTATTTGCTCCAGGATTACTGGGTAAAACCTACGAATATATATATATAAAACAATTAGAAACAATAAAAAGGAATTTAAAAAAAATCGAAAAAGAAGGCAAAAATAAGTAGTTTTCCCGATTTTTTCTACTTTTGCATTTTCAATATTATTATTTGCTAGGAATTATGATCCAAGACAAAGATTTAATGTTTCGGACTGTTCAGAAGATTCATCCTAATTTAATCTTTAAAAAAGCTAAATTAGAATTTTCGTAAATGAAAGGTGAAAATCAGTATTTTTCAAATGCGAATAAATATTTTTTCAGTTCATTTAACCTCGGTAACTACATTTCAAGAACATTAAGAGGGATTATAAATGCCAACCTTCAGATTGTCTGGCGGTGTAAACGGAGAAGCCATCTAAATGAAATGAAATGACAGGGAAACGTTTACATAGAAGTGAGTGATTGTGGTGGTTCAAACAAAAAAGAATTTCGCGCTGAGTAGATAAATACATAGATATTACTTCGGTGCAAGATTCATTTTCTAAATAAACTATGACGGAACTAGTTAAGAGCCCCATATCTGCTATTATGTAAAAAGATAGCAGATTGTAAGCCAAGTGCAAGAAGTAATTTAGAAATAACAAGTTCTTCTTTTGTGAAATTGCAACAAAATGGTTAATTTCTATTGAGGTGTTGCTTATAAATAGTAATTCGTCAGATTGTCTAGCGGTGTAAAAGGAGAAGCCATCTAAATGAAATCAAATGATGGGGAACGTTTACATAGAAGTGAGTGATTGTGGTGGTTCAAACATAAAAGAATTTCGTGCTGAGTAGATAAATACACAGATATTGTTTAGGGGCAAGATTCACTTTCGAAATAAATTATGCCGAAACTAGTTGTAAGTCAAGAGCAAGCAGTAATTTTAGATTGTAAATCAAGAGCAAGCAGTAATTTTAGATTGTAAGCCTAGTGCAAGAAGTAATTTTAGATTGTAAGAGCAAGAAATAATTTAGAAATAAAAAGTTCTTTTGTGAAATTACAACAACGAGGTTTATTTCCAAACTAATTAAACTTATTTACAATTGAGGTGTTGTATTCTATTAAGGTTTTCCTTGTAAATGACAATTCGCTTCATTCCAATGCAATTGAACTTCATTTACAATCCCAGCATCTAAATAACGATAGATAATTTCTCTACTTAAATAATTAAAGACTGCCATTAGCTTCGAGAAAATATCGGTTGCATTTTTATTTATAATAAACGATATTATCAAATTAAAAGTATTATACTAAATTCACATTTAATATTCCCGATTATTAAAATGCCTCAAAAGATAGGCCAACGGTATATAAAGAATTTCACTCGTATATGTTTCTGAGTATTAGTTTGTTATATTAACACCTCAACGAAAGCAACACTAGAAGTATCTTTACTACTTTGTTGAAAATCAGCAAATGAATAGACAAAATTCTTTCTGCTGGAAGTTATGCAATATCTTTAAAGCAACGGGTTTATAAAACTACTATTATGACATTTCTTATAAATAGTATTTTAGTTACTATTTAGATCTAGTTTCAATTCTTGTTTCTGAATAGCGATTTTAAAATTTTGCCAGTTTGAGAGTTAAATTATCATTATACGACCGATAGAAATACCCAATACATTTTAATTTCCAAATGAGGGATTTAAAAATCTGAGATTTTATATTGTTATATTTTCTCGCATTCTTTATAGAACGGTTTTTAGAAACTTTTATTAAACCTATTTTTACTTTTATACTTTTATTATACTTTTAAATGCTTAATCTCTAGAATTGTTTTGGGAAAAATTAAGCAAGAGGGAATAACATAGCTAAAAATTAGAGGAATAATAATAACATTTGGAAGGAATTATAAAATCGTTACCAGAAATAGGAGAAATTGTTTAAAAAAACCTTATACAGTTAGGCAAATAATTATATTCACTAAGTATTCAGAGATACAGAATTCCGAAAAACAGGACGATACTGACAATTGACTAATTCAGTTGTTAGTTTGATTATATTAACGTTCCATTCGAAAGCAATGCTAGAGTTAGTTTGGGACAGATCTTTCTTTGATCTTTTGAATCGGAGTTATAATGACGAGGACACCTGAGCTAGCACCTCTCTCACCAAACTTCCACACCATACCAGGGGAAAAACGACTAATTCAGTAGCCAGAATTTAAGATAGATCATTGGAAAGAATTGAGTTACAAAGCATCTTATAAACATCAGAAAAAATAGTTGATGTAAGATCTATAAAGAAAGACATCTTAATGAACATTGACATGATAGGATATTACTCAGTTTTGAAGCAAATCGGAACAGGTATCTGATATTTGACCAGAAACTTACAATTTTCCAGATATCATCTGACAACTTCTTAATGCCAATCCATTTAAAAATATGTATATAAAATCTTGGAATAACGTTTAATTTTATGGCGAAAAAAAATTTCAAATTTCTGACACAAAAATTTAAGTAAAATCATGGGAACTGAAAAGTAATGATAATTTAACAAGTACACAGTAAAAATAATGACATTGTAAAAATAAGTACACAGTAAAAATAATGACATAGTAAAAACAAGTATACAGTAAAAATAA
>JAPMOQ010053333.1:368776-397908 GCA_026543055.1 Argiope trifasciata | reverse complement strand
GAATAATAACGAAAAGAATCAAGTAATTGGTCATTTCATACCGTTATATGCATTACACAAAATTAGATTGTTTTCTTAAACCAAACATTATTCAATGGAAAAAATCGCAACTTTTGAAGTTTTTAAAAATATACAAACTAGTTCAGCAACTATTACATAAAAACTTATGTTGCGTCAAAAAGCGACAAATATATTAGAAATTATTTATACCATAACATTAAAATGGTGTTATGATACATTCATTATTAAAATATGTAATGATTTTCCTTCAATTGAAAGCGGCGAATAATAGTAAAAAAGCACGAAAAATTGTATATCTATTTTTTTGTTTTTAAAAGAAGTGCTGAGTGTTAGATAAATGTAGGCAGACAAGAAAAAAAAAATGAGGAACATATGTATGTCAGGTTTCATCTAGACATTACAAATGATGAATGGGTATCAATACGAATAATACAGTTACAAAAGTCGAAATTTCTTTGTGTATGATATCAACATTAAGGAATATATAAATATTTATGTTAACTGATGAAGAGAGAAAGTTATCAAATGACATATCCATTTTTATTTTAATACAAATCGCAGGGAAAAAATCCTGTGCAAGTAATAAGATTTGTAGCAAATCATCCGTTTATTTAGTGTGCTTGCTAATCAATGCTTAGTAATTGTTTACCTCTAAATTATATGTATTATTATTACACCAATTAGATAAAAAATAATTTAAGTTGGGTCAGCAGTAACATCACCTTTTTTTGTAAATACAGATCATCCTGACTTCCATTCCAACTTACTAATCGCGTATCGAATGAAATTCATTCTATTTATAATTATACACAATATTTACTTAAGCTAATAAAAATATGAATTTTGAATTTTATGCTTCATGAGGATGAGTTGCAGCTGCATTTAATAGATGTTTATTCTTATAGTTTGAAAACACCACCAGCAATTAAAAGTATTGTATTGAAATTTGAATTTTATGCTTCATGAAGATGAATTGCAGCTGCATTTAATAAATGTTTACTTTTATCGTTTCAAAACAACTAGCAATTAAGCATTGTTTTAAAATCTATATTTTATATTTCATGAGGATGAATTGCAGCTGCATTTAATAAATGTTTACTCTTATAGTTTCATATTGAAAATAATCTTCAGTTATTCCAGAATCTTATTTTTTTTCTGATAACAATAGGGGAATAATTTTTTAATCCAAATTATAATCATTTATTATTCTTGTAAATGCATATACTTTATTATTTTGATTATTAATCGATATCTAAAATCTTCTAGTGTGTACGTACAACTCAATCATGTATTTCATTCAATCTGTTTCATTGTCTTTATTCCTTTACAAAAATAATTTGTAAAGGATCCCTGATTTCTTGATAAAACACATTCACCCTGACAAAACAGTTTATTTCAATGTTTTGAAATGTCCAAACTATTCTGATTTGTGGAAGCTGTCTTCAAACCGATTAAAAGGAACTAATTCTTATGTTAATTATGCCTTTTATGGAAGCACATTAGAATTTCAAATTAGATAAAATAAGGATCGGTCGATTTTTCATTCTGTTTAAGACATGCGGTCTTAAGACATCTGTTTAAGACAAAGAGTAAAATAGAAAGTTTCAATAGTTTTCATGTTCAATCATTTTAAGCTTATCCAGTTTCTGAATAGACATGGAAACTTTAAGGCTTATTTAAAACGATTTAAATTGTCTCCAGCTAATAGGTGTTCGTCTAGATGCCAAGCATTTGATATTTGAATGCACCAAGTTTATTCCGGAAAGATATAAACTCAAGAACTGCCTTCTGAAGAACAATATAGCTGGGCCTCCTCATTTATCTGCCTTTATACAGAGTAAATCATCTTTCATTTCCTTTTGTACATATATTAATATTTTCCCTCTTATTATTTAAATTTTATTTCAATGTGTTTGCCTACATATATTAGCATTTATACATTCGTATCTGTATCTTGAATATTTTATTTGATCATGATTCTTCAACTGTTTTATATCATTTACTGTATGTTTCTGTTAGTACGTGAGCAATTTTGTTTTATTTTTGTTTGTATTTGTGTATTTACTAGTTTCCTCTATTTTTCTTTGCAATCGTGTATATGTCCTTATATTTGAAATTTATTCTATCAATTGTGGACTAGCTTACATTTGTAAGCCTTGTAGTATACATGTTGGCTCGCAAGTAGTTTATATATAGAGAACAAAAAAAAAAATAGTTTTGATGTTTCAAGGGAGAACAACCGCCAAAATTTTAAATATTAAAACAATCTTAAACCCATTTTTAGATACTTTAACATTCTTGTTAATTGAGATGGAGTTTTAAATAGATTTATTAATCCCTAGATGTAGCAGTGCTCGGAAATTTCCAATACCTCCTACGCTTTATTCTTGCTAATTGAGAAGGGAGTTTTAAATAGATTCATTACTCTTAGATATAGCAGTGCTGTGAAATTTCCAATACTTCCTGCGCTTTCGATGGCAAGATATTGTTTATATTTTAAAAGTTAACTGTCAGCTAATCTATTAAATTCAATAAAAGTTTACTTCGTTATTAGAAAAACAATCATATGAGAAGTTTAAGAGAAAATTATTGCTGGATGTCACAATATTTATCATACTGCTTATATACCAAAGAAGAAAAATAATAATTTAATTTAAAATAATATATTTTCTTGTCCTTTATTTCTACGCTATTCAAACTTTTATAAAGGACAAGAAAATATATTAATTTTAATTTAATTATTAGTTTATGTTATGAGCTCGCTTGTGATTTTCTTTATAAAAGTTTGAATAGCATAGAAATAAAGTCACAAGCGAGCTCATAACATAAACTAGTAATTAAATTAAAGATAATATATTTTCTTGTTCTTGATAAAAGTTTGAATAGTGCAGATATAACGAAAATCGCAAGAGAATGCATAACATAAACTACTCAGCGTTCGAAACAACAGCAGTCAGCTTTTCTAAGTATATACATTTGCAGCATTTATAATACAAAAAAAAAAAAATGTTTTCTTTATGAATAAGAAAACAGACAAGTGAAATATAAACTGCGTTTCCTTTCAAGATGACCTCATCCAACTTTGTAGTGTTATCCAATTCATCTGGGATTTTTCCATTTCTAAAGGGAACTATTTATTTTGATGGAAACAAAGAATTCGAATATATATATATATATTTAATTCGATTCATTTCTTAGAGTCAAGTTAGAGTCAAAGAGTAAAATTATACCAATTTATCCAAAAGGTTTGGTCACTAGGTCACAATCTTCAAAACCTAACCACCTGTCAAAATATGCGCTTTGCCTAGTGATTTACAGCATTTTGTTTACAAACATTAATAATTTTCTCCCTAACTCCGTTAAAAATAAAATGTATACAAAGCATCCATATTTAATATCAAACAAGGAACTTTCGTTTACAATAAACTCGCTTTATTTGGCATTTCAGTTTTCTTTTTCTGTTAGAAGCATCACCTTTATGTCAGAGGTAATTGAATGCGAATTTCCGCATTGTAACTTCCTGATTTATTAATGTAGAGCATTTCCGCTGGCTCAGCAATGCACATTTCTGGGATGATTTTGGCGGTTTTCCCTTGGCGGTTTTATTTTTTCGTCCAGGATGAAAAAGCGAATGCTGTTTTACGGAAGACGAATTGTGGCCCGTTTGGCCGCCTTTATTGTTTTTAATCATTCGCCTTTTGTTTTGTTTCTAGTTTTCATCAGAAGATGGCAAGCTTTTGAGTTTTTAAAGTATTTATTTGGAGTAGCCAGTTTTTATGGGCATCATTCCGAGTTTCAACAATTTAATAATCATTTCTTGTTTTTGTTAACCGCTTGCCTGATTATCCGAGTTACCTCGGGTTCATATATATTACAATTATTATCCTCAGAAAACTCGGGCAAAACAGAATTTGTCAGTACGATTCAAAGACTAATATTTAACTTTTGTTCATTCTCCCGAGATAACTCGGGATAGTAAACTAGTATTAAAACTAAATGCTTTTACTCCCATAAAAATATCATATATTTTAGATTTTCAAGTTAACTACTTGCTTTATTATGCCGAGTTATTTCGGGTTCGTATATATTGCAATCAATTATTATCCCGAGGAAACTCGGGCGAATCAGAATGTATCAGCACGATTCAATGACTAAAATTAAACATTTTTTTTATTCGCCCGAGAGAATTCGGGAGAGTAAACTAATATTAAAATCAAATGCTTTTACACCTATAGAAATCAAAAGTTGAACTGAAAACCTACATATATTATTTCGTTTTCTTGTGTTTAACTATTAAAAATATTGATGATTTTTTGGAATTTTTTTTGAAAAATATGTGTAAGGGAAGCGGTTAAAAAAAGGAAATTGTATTTAAAATATTAATCAAAGATGGCGTCAGATATTTTCTGACAAGAAGGCAAATCACATTAAAAGGAGCGAACAAGTAAAAATTTTCTAATTTTGAATCAAAATATCACACATTAATCAATTTCTTTTCTATATCATGGTAATTAAGCACTTAATATATAATTCAATAAAAATAGTTAATTATAGTTAATTATTCCCATTCATTAAGAAAATAGTTAATTATTTGAGATAATTAACTATTTTTATGATGTATGGGAATAAGAATTGGACAATTGAAAAAAATTATTCAAGATTCCTTAAGGTTTATTAAGATTAATTAAATTATTTACATTTATTAAGATTTTTGAATACAAATATTATTAGCTAGAATTTTTCATTTTTTTGTCTCCTAATAAAACTAAGCCTATTATAAGTTCTTTTAAAAAAAATTATACAAAACAATACAGAGACTTATCTATCTTATCTAAATTTCACGCAAATCCCTTGAACATTCCAATTGTTTGAAAAGGTTTTTCCATAAAATTGGCTGGCCAAATTTATGGAAAAGGTCAAAGGAAAAAAAAGGTTTAGTTTGAAAACACAAATCACGGCATTAAAATTATAGTAAAAAAAAAAAAAAACAATTTCAAAATATGAAAGTTGAACGAACTTAAAATCACCTTTAATTATACTGCTTTATTACCATTATTATCTTAAATTATAAAATGACCTTTAATTGTGTTAATTACCCCAACCCATCCTTAAATATTTCTACCAAATTACGGTGCTAATGCATGCATTCATTATTCAAATGACATTTCATTCCGTATGAATAACGGATTCTATTTTAAAATTAGATATAACCATGAATAGTACTTCCTAAAAATTGAAGTAATTCTATTTTTCTCTATTTGAAAGCAAGAAAGGTACACACATAATAAATCACATAATTAATAATAATATCACATAATTAACGAATATCACGTAAATATCACATAATTAACGAATAAAATAGCATTTTTTAAAAGAATAATTATTTAAAATACCCGAAAACTACGTTTTTAGATGTAGAGTCAATTTATGATACAAAATACTATAAATACAACAAAATTATTGAAAAATAGGAAAATTTGCAGAAAATTTTAATGAAATTTAACCAAAAAGGTTAACATTCTAGACAAAATTGTAATGCAGCAATCTTATTTTTCTTTGCACACAAGTTATAGAATACAAGGATGAATGAAATGAACCGAAATCTAAAGAAAATCTTGAGATGCAAAGAAGTGATGGGAAAAAATATGCGTACATATACATTTTTTTCTATAAATTCACACCTTAATTTTTCTAAAAACGCCTATGAATGAAAAAATATTTCCCCGACAAAAAATTTTTTCATTCATTTCATTGTCCATATTATTTAAAACACTGGCTGAAATGTTTATGTAAATACCTTTATTAGTTTTTCAGATACATGTTAACGGTTTAGAATTTTTACGAACATTAAAGTTTTGAGAAATCTGAAGTTAAAGACAAATTTTTGCTGAAAAAATATGTGACCCTGGATGACAGGTCAGGCATTCCTTTTTTTAGAAAAGGTAAACTGTTTTGAAAAGAGAAAAGTCTGAGCTTCAAGAAATAATTTTAAAAATTCGCCAATGTGTTCTATAACCAGTGTTTTTAACGTAGTCATAAACCTAATCATTTAATCATAAACCCAATCATACTTTCTGTTTGGGAGAGTTAAATTGAATTTATCATCAAAATACTTAACATATTTTGTAATTCATCCCAATCATTATAATATAAAGTTTTCAAAATATTATGAAAGGTTCTAAATAGATGACATTTTATAATTAAAAACACACTACATGAAGGAATAGAAAGAAAATACTGTCGTGGATAAAAAAAAACTTATCTAAAATGTAAATTAGGAATAAAAATATTAAAATACTGAAACAAAGAGAAGACAACATAGTTTTTTTAAATATTTTTTAACTGATATGGGCCTTTTTCAAATATTTTGATTACAAGAATACTAATTCTAACCACTCTGCTATTTTTAAACAATAAAGGATTTTTAAAAACTTTGGTATTTATTCTTAAGTTATCCCACTATATTAAAAACACTGTTTATAGACCACATTGGCAAATTATTGTTGCTATTATTATTATTTCTTGTAGTTCAGACTTTCCTCTTTTCAAAACAGTTTATCTTTTCAAGAAACAGGAAGACCACTATCACCTATGAGAATTTTAAATAAATCATTTATTATTAAAATTTATCTTTTAACTTCGATTTCTTCAAAATTTTAATTTTCATAAAAATTCTCCACCGTTAGCATATCTCAAAAACTAATATAAGTATTTACAAAAAATTATAGGATTTGTTTTAAATAATATGGGCAACGAATTGAAAAAAAAAGTTTTATTGTTGATGAAATACTTTTTCATTTATAGGCGTTTTTAGAAAAATTGAGATGCGAATGCATGGAAAAATGCATATGTCACAAACTCTTCCCATCTTGGAACTTTGAAATCCGACAGCAGCGCCACCTTTCTTCAGTTGATACCGAGACCAGCCAGTGAAAGCATTTATAGATGGTCTTCGGGTGAAATCAAAACTTAATTTTTGTGAAGCTTTTGATTTTAAATGTTATTTTGCGTTTGTTTTGTGTGTGTGGCGGGATAATAAATGCTTCGTCTCCAAGATGGATTATTTGAGTGAAAATGAAATGATTACTCAATTATAGTGGCGGTCCTGGAAGATAAGGCAAGACTCATTACCTTATTTCAATTATTTTTCTTCATTTTTTGCTGATAAAATGATAGTATATATCCGTATATTTTTAATCATAACTTCATTGTATCTCAAAATGTTTCTTAAATTTTAGTTCATTTTATTCATCATTATATTCTATACCTTTTGTACTAAGAAAAATAGGTTTGCCGCAGCACAATTTTGTGTAGAATGTTAACCGTTTTGGTCCAATTTCAATAAAATTTACTACAAATATTCCTAATTCACAAAATATATTAAATTTTTAAATAATTCCGTTGTATTTATAGTATTTTGCATTATTATTGACAATAAATGACGAATTTTCCTATTTCTGACACATTTTAATGACAAATTTTCCTATTCCTCAAAATATATTATACTTTCAAATTATCATTTTTGTATTTATAGTGCTTATTATTGACAATGCATCTAAAAACCATAAAGTTTTTAAAAAAAATTCCTTCGAACATAATCGAATACCTTAATTACAATGCAGTCTTTCAAAGAATAACTTTCTGTCTCACTCAGTGAACATAAATTACATTAAGTTGAAATAAAATATCATTTACAGATATTAGAATCAGTTGATACTGATTAAAAACTAACTCTGTGTATCAAAATAGGAACTTACCTCCAATGATCATCATGCAAATCGTGAAGACCTTCTCATTATCAGTCTCTGCTGCAACGTTCCCAAAGCCGACGGAAGTCATGCAAGTCATGGTGAAGTACAGAGCAGTTATGTACATAGTTCCTCTCGGCGGACCACCAATCAGTTCGTACTTCACAACATCCTTGTTCAAGATCCTGCTGAAGTTGAACTGTTGTTGCGTGACGTTGCCCAGCTTCCACAGCCAGCTGTAGGAGACACCATTCTCCGCGTCGCTGCGTCCAATGCTGTAGAAGATGCAGGCCAGCCAGTGGGCCACCAGCATGTAGAAGCAGAGAAGCAGGATGAGCATGGCAGCACCATATTCCAAGTAGCGGTCGAGCTTTCGGACGACGCGACCCAAGCGCAGTAGCCGGACCACCTTCAAGGCGCTGAACAGGCTTCCAATACCTTGCTACCGGGACACAACGGGCATTTTAGTGAGCCTTGGTACCAACAATCAAAAGGACCTTTGTTTTCCTCGCCTTTTGTGAGAAAAACGCCACTTCTTAATACTACTTTCGGTTTTGGCGGTCTAAAATTAACTTTGTATTTAAAGATGGGGTTGAAAAGGTATTAATGAAGAGAGAAATTTGGGGGAAATATCGAACAAAAATTTAGACTTAGATCTATCACATGCTCACCGTTTATAATATTGCAATCAATTTAAAAATTCACATTTATTTTCAAATTAGTGAAAAGTAATTTATTTTTGTAAAAGATTAGATTTAAAAAGTATCAATGAAGAGCGAAATTCGGAGGAGCAAATTAAATATAAATTTATATTAGTTGGTTGGTTAACTTAATTTTAATTGCGCAAGAGCCAAAAGTAGGCTATACTGCGTGAATCATATGGTTTTAAATGGTACCAATAAAGAAGTTAAAATATTTAAGGTATAGTAAAAAATCAAATCGGTAAAACAGCAGAAATCAAAACGAGAGATCAGTCAAGCAAAACCAGTCTATTGTTGAAGAACAGCTGTATAAAATGATAAAATCCAATGGGGGAAATTAAATTTTAGGGAGAAATTAAATATAACATTTATAATTAGATCTAACTCATGCCCGCCGCTTGTAATATTGCAATCAATTAAAACATTCTCGCTTTTCAAGAAAATAATTAAAAATAACTTTGTTTAAAAGATGGGATTGAAAAAGTATTCATTACGAGAGAAATTTTGGGGAGGCATTGAACAAAAATTTAGATCTATCTTATGCTCACCACTTGTAATATTGCAATCAATTTAAAAATTCTCATTTGTTTTTTAACAAAATGAAAAATAACTTTTTTTAAAAAATGAGATAGAAAAAGTACTAATGGAGAGAGAAATTTGGGGGAGAAATCGAACAAAAGTTTACATTTAGATCTAACTCATGATCACTGCTTGTAATATTGAAATCAATTTAATAATTCTCATTTATTTTAAAAAAAGAGAAAAGTAATTTATTTTTTAAAAAGATGGGATATAAAAAGTATTAATGAAAGAGAAATTTTGGGGAGAAATTGAACTCTCCGCCTGTAATATGGCAATCAATTTAAAAATTATCATTTGTTTTTTTTAAAAAAAGGGAAAAGAAACTTTTTATTAAGATGGGATTGAAAAAGTATCAATGAAGGTGAAATTTGGAGGAGCAATTAAACATAAATTGATATTAGATATAATTTATGCTCACCCCTAATAATATTGTAAATAATTTAAAAATTATTACTTTTTTTTTTAAAAAAAGTGAAAAGTAACTTTTTTTCTTCTTTTTGTAAAAGATGGAACTGAAAAAGTATTAATGCAGAGAGAAATTTAGGGGAGAAACTGAAAAAAAAATTAGATTTTGATCTAACTTATGCTTATCGCTTGTAATATCACAATTAATTTAAAATTTTTCATTTTTTTAAAAAAAGTGAATGGTTTTGAATTAATTTTACGATTAAATTAAATCGGCAGATTTTCTTTCTAGACATTGTTAAATTTATTAAGGAAAGTTTCATATTTTCATTCAGAATAATTCGTGTACCACTCTTTTATCAAAATTTAGCAGAATTCAGCAGATTTTTGGAATGCAATTCTTCTGTATGCTCTGTAAATTTTGTAAATTCCAAGGCATGAGTATGTAAATGTCGTTTACTTCGACAACCAAGCATCTCTGAGTTTTCAGAAAGAAGACAATGATTTAGTTGATTTTAAATGCGATTATTAAAATGCATTAACAAGGAAACTTGTTTGAGAAACTGTTACTTCAGTTGTAAACTTTTTACACTCCAAATTTTCCTGGCCAAAGTGAATTCAAATAATATTTTTAAGCATTAATCAATTCCACGATTGCAAGGTGAAATTTCTCCTAAAGAAAATCTGCATTAATGCTGTATTATACTACCATGGTAGGTAACCGAAAAAACTTACATTTCAGTTTTACAAATATTCTCGAAATTGTGTATTAGTATATGACAACTTTTAGCAAGTTTCCTTTTTAAAATCTTTCAAACGATTTATTAAAAATAAAATGTACCAAAATTCAATTTTAGATTATAAATACAGATGACTACATATTATAAATAAATATCTTAAACACATACTATAGAATAGTTAATAAAATGTTAATATGAAACAAATTCAACAACACCTGATCATGAAAAAAATGGATAACATTAATAAGCTATAGGGTATAACATTGTTAAATATAGGCCAATGAGCAAAAAATAAAATGACTTGGCCTATATCCTTGATCTATGATTATATTAATATTCCCATCGAATCAATCTCAATATCTCCGAAGAGAGTTGTTAGTGATTGTTCGGAAAATCTGTTTATAAACGATTATTCTAGCTTGTACTAAATACTTTGATAAAATCTTTCAAGGTGCAGTATCGGTTATTTCCAAAAGCAAGCTATTATTCCAGGGAAGATTAAATCCCGAATTTAAATGACTTAGATCAATTAAGAACTTACAAAGCATTTGATATAAGTTGCTTGAGCAATTACATTGAGCACAAAATAAAACATTAATTTGATAGCATCTATATTTAAAATTTTTTCGAAAATTATAAATATAGATGATTATATTAATATTTCCATCGAATCAACAAACTGATATCTATGGAGAGAGTTGTTAGTGATCGTTCGGAAGATCTGTTCAAAGACGATTACTCTAGCTTGTAGTAAATACATTGGTTAGCTAATTGACTTACCGCTTTTCAATGTGCATTATCAGTTATTTCCAAAAGCACTCTATAGTTCCCAGGAAGATTAAATCACGAATTTAAATGACTTAGATCAATTAAGACACTCAAGAAGTATTTGATATAAGTTCAAACTCAGAGCAAACCTAGTTCTCAAAGGACTAAATGCGTGCTGGAATCTAATTTTATAGATCCAAAATTCGAAGAAAACAACAGTCTTGATTTTCAGAATTGAATTCTCATAGCTAACATAAATACAGAGATTAAAATTAATGAGAATTTTAAAATCCTGCAAGGAATAATTTTTCTAATTGCTCTTGGCTGTTGAAATAGATCATACTCTGAATTATTACCAATAAAATTGTCATAGGACATTTAAATGAATAAAATACATTTTCATTAGTTTTTCTCTTCAAAAATAAAAAGTTTCTTTATTGCCGAAATATTTTTCTTGTAATATGGAAAGAATTAGATGTAGAATTAAGTTTAGACATAAGGAGAATTTATTGTTTTCCGATAATCAGGATTACTAACAAATCAATGCTAACAAATGAAAAATTTAAAAGCCTGGCAAGGCATAGTTTTTCTAACCGTCCCTGGCTTGTGATATAGATCATACAATGAATTATTACCAATTAAAATTGTTATAAGACATGGAATTGAATAAAACACATTTTGTTTTGTTTTCTTCTTCAAGAATAAAAAGTTTCTGCATTGCTAAAATATTTTTCTTATACTATTGAAAATATTAGATATAGAATTAATTTTAGACATAAAAGGAGAATTTATTTTTTTCCAATAATCATGAATAATAACAAATAATTGCAATATTTTAAATAGAAAATGCTCCGATAAAACATTTATAGAGTGACAATGTTAAGCTTAAAAACCTACAATAATTGAACTTATTTTTTTCCTGATTAGAAAATATTTAAGATTATCCAATTGAAGTTCGACTCTGATATTGTTTTGTTACTTGAAAGAAGATTTGTTAAGTTTTAAAATATAATGAAACGGAACCATTAATTAAAAGAAATTTAAAAAAATTACCAGTTAAAATTAAAAATTAGTAAAATCTGCAGAATTTATACAAAAATTCTTCTAATTTAAAAAACATTAAACAATCAAAAACATAAAATATTAATTGTGTATCAAAAATAAACAATTTAAATCTACCAGAAAAGCAGTTATTGATTCATTGTTCTTTCATACTCATTGAAAATGAAATAAGGAATTGGAGTTTTGAAAAATCCACTTTTTATATGTGATTAAACAGAGTTTAAATTGATATAAAATAGAATAACTTAATTTTTTTCAATGTTGGATTATATTTTCAAAAAATTCGCTTGATTAGTAAACTTATACAATTCCTGAACACAACTGAAAGATATCTATTCTTTTCAGAATTTTAATAAGAAAATAATTCGGTATCAAACAATAAGAAACAAAATTAAAATTTAATATTTCAAATGGTTACACTGATTCCTAACTATGAAATCCATTTTAAACTTTATTACTCTAAAATTTATTTCAAAATTTTCCTTACTTTAAAAACCTGAAATTAAAAAGAATATATTAAGCAAACAATTTATAAATTCATTAATTCTTTTAGTAAATTCGTGAAGTTAAATAGATTCTCTAGAGAAAGATTTAGCAATTTATAAATTCTTTCATTCTTTTATAGCAAATGCATGAAAAATAAATCCTCTAGAGAATGATTTAACAATTTATAAATTATTTCATTCTTTTAGAAAATGCGCGAAGTTAAATAAATCCTCTAGAGAAAGTATTAACCATCTATAAATTCTTAAATTCTTTTAGAAATCGCGTGAACTTAAATAAATCATCTAGATAATGATTCTTTAATTCTTTTAGCAAATGCGTGAAGTTAAATAAATCATCTAGATAAAGATTTTAAACAGTAGTTGTCCACAAGGTTAAAAGACATTTAAAAAAATCACGCACATATTAATGAATGTCAGATAGGCAAACTTACATCTTCTTCGTGGTCAAATGCATTGAAAACGTCGTATGGTAAACAAGAGAGTAAATCGATGATGAACCAGCTCTTGAGATAATTCATGCGAATGATTTTTGGATCCGAGACGACTTCGCCCCCTGGTCCAACGAAGGTTGTGTGAAAGTTGAGAACGATGTCGATGAAAAAGATCACATCGACTATGCTATCTAGGACAAGAAGTGACACATCTTCGGACGTCTTGTTCTTGAAGGCCACATTGTACGGTACCATAATGGCGGTGTAGAATGTCAAGCACAATATCACCCAATCCCAGATGGCTTTGAATGCGCAATAGTGAAGCAAAATATGAGGTGGCGTTTTGGGAGCTTCTTGTCGATATTGGGGGAGGACCTCGGAGTTCAAACTGATCATCTGGAAAGTAAAACATTTTTGATGCATGTTTACTTGTAAAAAAAAGAAAGAAATCACAAAGAATTCACAGTGCTAATCGTAATAATGCCATCGCGATATTATAAAGAAACTGTGATTTGGTGGCATCGAATGAAGAAAACCGACCCAGATTATCCTGTAATATCTGTGACCACATATAGAATCAGCGGATAATGTATTCTTAAGGCGACAAAGTAATTGAAAGAGCATTTAAAAACTAAATTTTTATTGGCTCATATGATAAAGTGAGTCTTTATAAATGTGTCCCAATATCAGTGAATCCCAGATGGTTTTGAATGTGGAATAGTGAAGCAAAATATGAGGCGGCGTTTTGGGGATACTAGAGGAAGGCCTCTAAGTTCAAACTGATCATCTGGAAAGGAAAACATTTTTGGTTCCTGTTTAGATGTAAAAAAATAAAGAAATCCCAAAGAATTCACAGAGCTAATCGCAACAATGCCATTGTGATATTATAAAGAAACTGTGATTTAGTGGCATCGAATGAAGAAAAAATGATCCAGATTATTCTGTAAGGTCTATGGCCACATATAGAATCAGCGGTTAAATGTCTTCTTAAGGCGACACAGCACTAGAAAAGGCATTAAAATCGAATTTTTTTTATTGCCTGTAATGATAAACTTTTATAAATGTGCCACGATATCACCCAATCCCAGATGGTTTTGAAAGCGCAATAGTGAAGCAAAATATGAGGTGGCGTTTTGGGAGCTTCTTGTCGATACTAGGGGAGGACCTCGGAGTTCAAACTGATCATCTGGAAAGTAAAAAATTTTTGATGTGTGTTTGTAAAAAAATTTACAAAGCTAATCCCAATAATGCCATTGCGATATTATAAAGACATTGGTTTGGTGGCATCCAATGCAGAAAAACTGACCCAGATTATCCTGTAAGGTCTATGGCAACATATAGAATCAGTGGATGAATGTCTACTTAAGGCGACACAGTACTAGAAAAGGCATTAAAAATAAATTTTTTATTGGTTATTATAATAAACCGAGTCTTTATAAAGGTACCTGAAAAATGTTTATTACGTTATTGAAGCTTTATTTTTTATTACGTTATTGAAGAATTTTCGGTTCATAACAGTAGAATGAACAATGATGCCAAGTTCACTTTTCAGATTCAAACATTTATAAAAGAAGCTCATTTAGCAAAAACAGTGGTAATTTACTAAAGGCTTGCATCAAATAAACTATTAGATCGATGTATTCCGTGCATGACACAAAATTCCAATTTGGCTCTCCACAGTATCATTTGAAGAAAATGCTCACAAGTTACGACAGCATCAATCAAACAGAGTAGCAGAAACAAGCAAAATTTAACCAATTTTGATATGCATATTAATTTTTAAATGTGTTTTAATAAATATTTGTGAATTTTGTTTTTTCGTTATTTTCCTTTATACCTTCAGTATGCAAATATAATATTTTTTCAATTTCGACTAACAATATAACTGAAATTAATTAAAACCTTAACTAATATCGAACTATTTCGCTTTGTATTCTAGATGCATAATCAAATAGCGGATTTTAAAAAAAGTGTCTCTACAAAGTGAATTAGAATGAATTTTAATTGTTTTCCGTTTTCCCTGTCCAATAATTTATCTTGCAGCTCTCTAACTGTGGGGAAAAAAAAAAAAAAAGTGAATTTGAAATGGCGATAACTTGCCAAGTTTGGCACTCCTCTTTCTCCCCACCTGCGATTTGTGAGGTTGCCAGTGAAGAAGAAAACGTAAAACTGTATTCAGTTGAACTTAGGATTTCGAAATGATAGGATTAGAATCCATTTTGATGCGTACTTTGTACCCAATTATATTCGATTCAGAAAATTGTTATTTTCAGTTTAAAAAGCAATTGAAAATTTAATTGTCTTATTGTTTGTCGAGTGTTAAACGTTAATATGTTTCGCGTTTGTCCCGCAAAATAAATGCTTTATGCCAAATTCAAGTATTTTGAGTTGCACCATGATTGACATAGTTAATAACTTCCCTTAATTTTTTTTTTAATTTACAAAAAATTATCACATTTTTAATATTTTACTATGAAACACAAGTAGACAAAAACAACAGAACAAAAAACATGTAGATTTTAAGTTGAATTTTTAATTATTTAGGGGGGTAAAAGGCATTTAGTTTTAATATTAGTTTACTGACCGAGTTATCACGGACGATTGAAAAAAAGTTAAATATTACTCATTGCATGATAGTTCTTGAAATAGGGACAACACAAAGGGATACTTGACATTTTGAACACTACTATCTGGTATCTTTTCTTATTGGTTTACCATCTGGAATATCTTAAGGGAGCATAGAGTACACTGTCTCGTTGGATTTGATTTTTTTTTTTCAGTTGCAGGAATCACTATCAGAAAAAGCATCGCTTTCTCTATCTTGCTATTATTTTACTTTTTTTCAACGCAATTATCCTTTTTCATACATTACTAATCCACATGCAGACATATACTATACAATTGGAAAAACACGTGACCAGTCTCGCCAAAAGAACCGCAAAACCAACCAAACTTGACAAACAGCCAATGAAAGCTGAATATCTCCTTTCATTTTCTCCTAACCGAGTAAAACCGTGATCAAACAAGTCGTACTGATAAATTCTGCTTCACCCGAGTTCTCTCGGGATGATTAACTGCACTATATACGAACCCAAGATAACTCGGGATAATCAGGCAAGCGGTTTTAACTGGATGCCACAGAACCAACTTTCAAACTCTACAAATAATTTTTTTTTCAAAACAGATAGGCATTTCTTCTAATTAGACTTAATAAGTAGGTAAAGCACTGACAGAAACATATATACATTTCTTTGCTATAAATTGTATATGGAGGTTAGAAATATGGGATTTATACATATCGGGTTGGATAAGGGGACCCGAGAAGGGAAGGTGAAATATTAATTTTCAACTCTTAAATCTAAAAAATAAACCATTAAACCTAAGATGAAAAATTTCACATAGCAAGCCATATATCAAGTAATTTCACAACGTGTTATTTGTGCAGCATTAAATAGTAGATAAAAAATTTCAGGCCTGAAAATGGTACAATTTTCGAAAAATATGTTGTAGTTGGGAAAATAATAGAAAAAAATTTCGACCGTCGGAAGTTTCAAATATATACTTTTCTATCAGTTTGAAAACACAAAGAGGAGAAAAAAAAACATTCTACTGTTCGGTAGTTCCAGATTATTGCTATTTGACTTTTAATCAGGAAAATCTATTGAAAATTAAATTTGAATTTAATATTTTGCTTAAACTATTATCTCTTTACATGTGAAAATTACGAAGGAGACTTTTATTCAAACTTACTTTTTTCAAAGACTTTTTTTAATTCAGACTTACTTTTTATTCAAACACTTATGCATTTAAAAAAAGATTTTAAGATACTAAAATATGTTAAACCTTTATTATTTGTGAGAAATATTCAGCCTTTAACAAACTCTAAACATTTTTATAAGATTGATACTGTTTCGCTTTGCTTTATGAACCAATATAACACGATAAGTTAGTTTTGGATAGAAAAATATTACTTTTGATAAAAAAATAGATTCTGATCATAACTAACATGTATACATTCAGAATGAAATATCAAATGCATTCATTTCCAATTTCTTCAAATAAAATTTGTTTTTGAATAATTCTAATGAAAATAAATAGAAGCAATACGATATTACACGACGATATAGACATACGATTACGATATACGATTGTAGATATACGACGAAGCATTTCAAAAATTTTTTAACACATCTTAGAAAAGCTTTTCTTACAAATTAATCCAAAATCGAATAAACATTTTGTGAATGAACAGAAAAATGAAAATTTATTGCTATCATATTTTAACAAATTAAAAGTCCGAGTAGAATTTTATCACTTTTTCATGCAGAAACTCCTCTATTCTTTATTCGAACATAAAAATCGAAAGTTCCAAAAACTTTCTCTCTGGAAAGTAAAGTTTCAAATAAACCAGAAGAATATTGAATACAAATGCAGTAGAAGATCATCTTTCTTGGGTAGTTTCCTGCCTTGCATTCAGTCGAAATCCCATTACCCGTTGGATAAAAAGTTTTCGGAAGAACGAGCTTCCGATTAAAAAGCGACAGTTCGACTCATCCATATCAATTATTCAACGAGATCCAGAAATTGGAAAAGATTCAAGTAGGACAACAAGTTGACCGCATCCTTTGACTTGAAGCTGGAACTACCGAATATCGGACAGATTAGAATTTCTTTCATGGAATGTAGATGTAATGTAAAAGGATTAAGACAAAAAAGAATGTTTGAGATTCTTATATCAAAGAATATAACTATACTTAATTTTTTTTCTTTGAAATTATTTGTTTGAACCGACATTTCTTTGATGGAATGTAGATGTAAAGTAAAAGGATTAAATCAAAAAAGAAAATCTGAGATTCTTATATCAAAGAATAAAATTGTATTTTTTTTTATTATTTTTATTCTTTGTAGCAAAGGTTGATGTTTGAACCGACAACATCCCCCCCCTAGTTGTAGGGTTCATCGGCCAGATTAGAATTACTTTGATGGAATGTAGATTTTAAATAAATTTATTAAGTCCAAAAAGAATGTTAGAGATTCTTTTATCAAAGAATGAAACTGTTCTTAATTTTATTTTTATTTTTTGTAGCTGAAGTTGATGTTTGAACCGACAATATTTTTCCACCTAGTTTCATTTGTCAGATTAGAATTTCTGTGATGGACAGTAGATTCCAAGTAAATTGATTAAATCAAAAAAGAATGTTTGAGATTCTTATAACAAAGGATAAAACGGTACTTTTGATTTAAAAAATTTAATTCTTTATAGCAAAAGTTGATGTTTCAACTAACAATATTTTTCTCCCTAGTTCAGGGGTTGATCTGCCAGAATAGAGTTGTTTTGATGCAATGTAAATGTAAAGTAAAAGGATTAAGTTAAAGTGTTTAAGATTCGAATGTTTAAGAATAAAACTACATTTTCTTATTCTTTTTTTTTTGTAGCAAAAGTTGATGTTTGAACCGATATAATTTTTTCACTAGCTCAAGCGTTCTGCAGTAGGAAGTACAGTAATAGAAAAAATTAATTTTTTAAAAGTAATAATTATAATCTTCTGATAATTTTTGATTCCGTAATTTTTTTAGATAATTACTGCCCTCTGATTTGTGGTCTTGTAGAAGTTTACAACACAGTTTAGACTGTGATAGATAAAAAGTTAAT
Source organism: Argiope trifasciata (assembly GCA_026543055.1). Classification (NCBI taxonomy): domain Eukaryota; kingdom Metazoa; phylum Arthropoda; class Arachnida; order Araneae; family Araneidae; genus Argiope; species Argiope trifasciata. The sequence continues at coordinate 379,291 of JAPMOQ010053333.1, read as the reverse complement.
TCTTCCAATTTTTCGATTTCTTAAAGAGGTCGAAAAAGAAAAAGGCTTTGTCATATAATTTGTACTTAAATGTAAACCTTTAATGTAAAATGTAAACGAAATGAAACCGCCTTTCTTTCGTATATCTAAGAAATTTCTTCATAATGTATCGTTTATTAAGTATAAAGCATACATTAGACGACAATAGTGCTCTTGAAGAATTTTGAGATCAAGAGGAAGAAATAAATATTATTGAGTTTAAAATTCCTTCTGTCTGTTTTGTTTCGTTCTATTAAATAAATGAAGCAAGAAATAACGTGTTAGGCTCGTTGCACACACAGCATTTTTTTTTCTTCTGTCAGTATTTTGCCGAGACGACTCCCAGAAATCAAATGTGCTCTCTCTCTCTCTCTCTCTCTCTCTCTCTCTCTCTCACTCTCTCTCACTCTCTCTCTCTCACACACACACACACACACACACACACACACACACACACACACACACACACACACAGCGTTTAAATTCCGATTCCGTCGTAAGAGTCAGCATAATTTCATCAACAAATAAATTTACTTGAACCGTGTTATTTAAACTATGGACTGCTTAAGAGTAATTTGAAATGAATAGAATACAAATTATATCCGTATTATTATCTTGTCTTCGAATAAAGAGGAAAAGAAGGAAAACTGACTTGTTTCGATTTATTCAATGAATGGGAAAAAAGGATTTGGGATCTTGCATCTGATTATCCGAAAGCGCTAGTGACAGCGGGCGTCTGCACAGAGTCCGATAAAAGGCGGATTGACCGAATCTTTATTTGTCCGCCTAGTGTGTAAGCTCAAATATAATTCAATACACTACTGTTATTATGTCGGCATCGGTGAAATAAGCGATCAGAAAAAAGCGCTGTGTGTGCAACCAGCCAAAATTTGCATTGATCTGTAAATTTATTAGATTCAAGGAACATTATTCGCATCAAAAGTTTAATTCTTATAAACGTCTTCGGTGCCGAAAAGTCATAGAAATGTTCTTTAATAAATTCGCAGAAACAAATTCCTCTAATTTTATTTATCGTTTTCAGCGCTCTTCTAAACTCGGCATTAGTCGCTCATTTCAAAAGAACACAAATTAGGGTCACCAATATTTCCGTTATCTAGAACATGGATTGTCATTCTCACATTGATATTGATTGATTTCCCAATGTTTTTCATTGACAATACACCAAATCTTATAGACGAAAATGTTTATATGACAACCGTTTTCACTATTTAGCGCACACAGCACAGTTAATGAGTGAATGCGAATGAAGGGAAAATAATAAAGATTTAAAGCGTTGCTCCTTAAATACCATAAATAAGAATAGAAACTAGTCGAAGGGTTAGTGGATAGGATAAATGATATTTTTAAAAAATTATGCGAAGTCACAGAAGTGATCCAAACCTAAAAGCGCAATGAATATAATTAATTTTTGATTTAACATCACAGTTATTTATTTATTAAATTAACATTCCGTTCTGAAGCTCCACCAAATCTTACAGACGAAAATATAGTTTATATGACAACTATGTTTACTCTTGAGAGCACATATCACTAGTTAAGGAGTGAATGCGAATGAGCGCAAAGCAATAAAGAGATTTAAAGCGTCACTGTCTAGATATCATAAATAAGAATAGTTACTAGCCTAAGTCTTAGGATAAATGATGCCACATCACTGAAGGGATCCAAAAGTAAAACAAGAGCAGTTGTCCTACGCCAGCAGTGGGAAGAGCTGTGAAACTGGAGACCAAATCGGCTCAAAATGTTTCATTGAAGCACAAGAGAGGATGCATTAAGAGCCAAAATTTATTCATATGTGATTATGATAAAAATTAATACAAGAAAGACAGTTTAATGTAGCAATAAAGTAGAAACAAATATTTTTAAGCAGTAATATTTGTAATTACACCTATCCCCCGATTTACATTGCACTCGGTTTACACGATTTCACTTTTACACGGTTTTTAAATTTGCACCGACCCGAGATGGATGATGGCGCATACAATAAGAGGAGAAGGTTTCGAGGATTTTGCTGAGGCAGATATTGTAGAACTAATGGAGGACAAAGAACTAGATGAGGATGATTTAGTGGACATGGTTAATGAAACAAATGATCGTGGCAGTGATCCTGATGAAGAAGAGTCGGACCCAGTTGCATTCACAGCAAAAGTCATCCGTGAAGGACTTGAATTAGGGCGAAAATTGGGTAATCCTTTTCTACAAAATGATCCGAATGTTGAACGAGCTCTCCTATTTCCGCGAGATATTAATAAACGCTTAACTCAATATGAGGAGGTCTCTAAAGATTTGATCAGAATAGACAGTTATTTTTATGTTTTTAAGATATATTTAGTTTTATTTTACGTTGAAATAAATGACTGAATTATGCACATTTTAGTTTGTTTTCGATTTACACGGTTTTACGTATAAGAATCAACGATTTCGATTTACACGGTTTTCTAAGGAACCTATCTTCAGTGTAAATCGGGGGATAGGTGTATTGTCACGCAGATAGAACTCAAGAACACACAGGAAGTAGAGTTAAACCAATTTATTGATTCAATTCTGAACTGAGAACACTGTGACTGAGAAATCTTCAACTTTTACACAAGCAGGGAAAGTTCCAGAATACCTTTCTGGAGACAGTAAGAAAAGTCCAGAACACTTATCTGGTAAACTAAAGAATGGTGTAGAATCAAGGAAAAATATGTACACAAATTTTGAATCTACAGGAATTCGAACTCAATATCTCTTGTCTATGAGTCCAGTGTTATAACCATTCGACTATGCAGATTCAACTGTTTCTTTTCCATGCGGCATTATAAAGAAGAAAAGAGCACAAAATTCGACATTAAAAATTATTTTATTGCTTTTATTCTATTTTATAATTAGTAATTTTTCTAACTGTAATGTTTATATAAGTATTTAAAACCATATTTTTTAACATTATATGCACAAAAAAGTTCATAAAAACGTATCGAAATTTATAATTTTTCATTTTTTACAAGCCTGTCGTGGCATTTTGCTCGTTGCAGCATCACAAAAATTTTTAAAAATTCAATTTGAACCTAAATGACAACTTTCCCCTACTATTACGAAACTAAAATCTAAACACATTTTTTAAAAGCCTATTTTAAACTTGTCGATTTCTTTAATTTTTTTCCACAAGTTTCAAGCGTTTTGAACCTCCTCAAGATGTTGTTGTATTCCAAGCAAATTTTAAAAAATTCTTATCTACGCTAAAGGCATTTTTTCCTCACTATTATCAAACTAAAATAAGAACCGAATTCAAAATTCCCGCAGGCAAATATCTTCGAATTTCACCAGCGAACTGATACAGGCAGCGGCAGAGAAACTTACTTCTTTGAAAAAGCTCCCGAGAGGCGAGTTGACAGGGTAGAGGGATGATAGGTGTTGCTACTGGAGGGGGAAGTCCCCAAGTTTGTTGCCATAATGCTCTGAGTCTAGAGAACAGCGGGCCTTTGCCGTCGAGAGATCCTTTTCTAACATCGCTCACTTGTTACTACGCAACGTACCTTGAGCGCTTGCTTTGAAATTTCTCCTCTAAGATCCATTCCTGGCCGTAATTCGATTCTGTCGTGGGTTAACTTATTTCAGGAGTGTTGCTAAACCCGGAAATGGACATCAACGGACCACCAGAACTCCGGAAAATGCCGGAAGAGTGAGGCAGTCAGTTCTGCGTTCTCTCCGGCGTTCGGCTCGCAAACACGCAGCTGCTCTAAGAATTTCTGACACCACTCCTCGACGTATTCTCCATCAAGGCCGTCCATTTCATCTCTATAAATTGTCTTTTGTGCAAGAATTAAATGAACGCGATTTTGTTGCCAGCCAAAATGCATTTGAAATACTGCCTGACAACCTGCCTGAAGACGCGGGGTTTTTTTTCAGTGACGAGGCTCACTTTGAAATACCTGGTTTATGCCGATTGACCACGGACAATAGCTCACCTCAAGAACAACATTCGCGACGCCATTGCCAACATACCGATTGATATGCTGCAAAGAGTGGACACGAACTTCAAAAATCGACTTAATTAGTGTAGGCGCAATGGGGGTCCGCCATTTAACCGATGTCATTTTCGAAACTATATGAAAAAAATTTGGAATGTTATATTCTTAAATTTAAAAAAATTAAAACAATAACGGAAGTGTTTTTTTTTATTGACCTTTCAAATAAGTAAGTTTCTCTGGCGCACCCTATAGCAATTAAAGAAGCTCTTTCCTTCTATCTACTACATTACTCCTCTGATCTGACAGACAGCCAGCCTTGCCATCTTTTCAGACACAAAATTAGCACTGGAGGCTACTGGCAATGGCAACTCAAATTTATCCAAAAAATCGACAGCCTCATTTGCCACATTAAAAAAAATCATGCATCCTCCAGTGGATTCTTGCTCATGAGGGAATCGACGGGAATGAAAGAGCTGATGCCCTCGTCAAAGCCTCCCGTGAGTTGGATCAACCAAATTCTGCCACCTCAGAAGATGTTAACGCAGTAGCAAAACGCAGAATTTTACAGAAAACTTTCAAAAAGCCCTCCATTCCGCATCTCAATTGCCCCCAGGCACCTTTCTTCAATCATTGCGCGACTCCGCACAGGCCATTTTAAAGACATGAAAATAGCACCAGACAATACTAGATCCTACTCCATTTGCAAGCATTGCCCAACATCACAATGAAGCCCAGAACACATCTTCAACTACCCTGCCATTGCTGCTACAATCTTTGGACTCTTCTGCCCGCTTTCGAGGGAAGATGTTCTGTACAGCCCTTGAAGCTCGCTGAGCGTGTCCTAAAGACTTCTGAATATATTTGAATTTTTTTATTATCCATAGAAAACAACAACCAAACTAAAATCTAAAAAACATATTTAAGGCCATTTTCGTTTACGCATTTAAATCAGGCACTTATACAAATTTTATTTCTGAATATTTTTATATTCTAAATATGTATATAATAAGTATGATTAATTACTGAGAAGTATATACTTACATGAGCGATCTGCGATTGTTTTGTGTTTTCTGTTTTTATAGGCAGGTGCATCGAAAATTGCTGAACAAGAACGGATCGACTTCTCGTCACAGACCGCGCTAGTCGTGCGAACTTGCTCAACCCTGAAACGAAAAAAATATCTCTCATCATTTTTACCACAACTAGGAATTGCAATATCGGTATACCGAATAGCGACATTTTGAGCCATTTCTCCAATTTTGTAATACCGGTATTCACAAGTTTAAATACCGTTTGTTCTGTATTTACCAGAAAGTTTTTAAATTGTCTTCAGCATATGTTCAGAAATCGATAACATAGCAAAATAGAATACGTGTTTGCTTTTATGTGTCCCTAACGGACGAAATTAATTAGACTGTGAATATAAAGTCCCATCCTGCAATTGAGAGAAGTGCTATGGCATAACTAGGAATTGCAATATCGGTATACCAAATACCGGCATTTTGAGCCATTTGTAAAACCGGTATTCACAAGTTTAAATACCGGTTTTGTTTCGTATTTACCGGAAATTTTTAAAATTGTCTCCTGCATATGTTCATGGATCGATTACATAGCAAAATAGTATACGTTTTTGCTTTTATGTTTCCCTAACGGGCGAAATTAATTAGACTGTGAATACAAAGTAGCATCGTACAATTAAGAGAAGTGATATGGCACAACTAGGGATTGCAATATCAGTATACCGACATTTTGAACCATTTCTACAATTTTGTAATGTACGATAATCACAAGTTTAAATACCTTTTTTTCGGTATTTATCATAATTTTTTGTCTCCACTATATGTTCAGGGATCGATAACATAGCAAAGTAACATACGTTTTTGCTTTTATGTTTCCCTAACGGGTGAAAATAATTAGGTTGTGAATACAAAGCAGCATCGTACAATTAAAAGAAGTGATATGGCACAACTAGGGATTACAGTATCGATATACCGAATACCGACATTTTGAACCATTTCTATAATTTTGTAATACTAGTATTCACAAGTTTAAAATCAGTTTTTTGTTATTTACTAGAAATTTGTAAAATTATCTCGACTATATGATCTGGGATCGCCAATATAGCAAAGTTATATATATTTTTGTTTTTAGGCCTCTCTAACAGGCGGACAAGTCCGTTGTGACGGAAACAGCGATTTAAGCCGATAGGGTGCGTCTCTGGTTTCAGCAGCGCCAATTAGAGCCAGGAGTACGAATTTGCCGCATCACTTATTCACTTGCACAGCCCCTTTTTACAGGAGGGCACATTCACACATCTCACAGATAGAACAGAGGAAGAACAACCATGCCCGAAACGGGACTCCAATCCAGAACGCCCAGATCACGGAGAAAACGCGCTATCCCTATACCAGGACACCGGCAAAAATTTTATAATGTTGAAGAGAACACTAAAACCATAACTGTCTTATAACATAACATCCTTTGCCCCTGGTGAGTACAATACAAAGTTATCTAAGCAGTTGGATGGGTACAGAATGGAAGGAAGAAAAAAGAAAGAAAATATTTTTTAAAGAAAGAAGGAAGGAGACGACAAATCATCCAGGTATCTCCAGAGAGAATCCGATTGGTGTCAAATCCTACAAGACTGGATTCAATTTTTGGTGAAGTAATAATTAGATGTAGGGAACAATAATACTTAACACGTTCAATGCCACTACCCACGCTAGATATCAGGACCATCTATCCAATTAGATGACCCCTTCTTTGCTATCTTTTAACCGTAGGAGAGAAGATGCCATCTAATAACAGATTGTTTGGTACAATTAACATATTATTTGTAACTCACAGGCGCGTTTGCGGCATTCAATGTGTTAAAAAAACGGCGACTATGAATTAAATTTATAGGGAAATGAAAATATTAACTCAAAAGAGAAGATTGATAAATTACATTGAGAACATCTGTGTGACATGTATCAGCAAATAAACAATCACCGTGTAGAGTCAGATATCTGTAGCATCCGTCTGGGACCCGCAGTTGTGTTTTAATTCTTGAGAACTGGTACTTGAAAAAGTTCTTAAGGTACTTAAGAACTTTTGAAATAATTCCGGCTGATTTTGACTGGCATTTTGGTGTCAGCTATTATTTTAGCCTTGAAGAGGTCTTGGTATTTGTGATTAGGGTTTACTATGGAGTGGATCTTGTTGCGTGAAAGGGTATTCAAAACAACTCTCCTGTACCATTCTTCCTCGAGACTTATGTACTGACGAGACTTGTGTCTCAAGAACCAGTCTTCCTCGAGACTGTCTTTCTCATGTGCCATGAGAGTCAGTACGCATTCGGTGGCATAGTAAATTGGGTATCCATCCTATCTCCCTACAACTACAGCAAGAAGAGTTAGCCAGATGGAATCTGTAGGTATGTTGGGACTGAACCGTGTCTAGTGAGGAAAAAGACGTCCGCTCTGTTCCAGCTGGACCCTATCATATAAAGAAATGGAAGAAAGGGAATTGAAAGGAATTTACCTTTGGATGCATCGTCTTCCAAAGGCTGCTTCAGGGCTGTTATGTCTCTGAAGGTGAGAAGAAAGAGAACAACCATGTCTTTCTCGTTCTTGATGGGTGCGATATGCAAGAGCAACCATAGCGGAGATCCTGTGGGAAAAAGGAAATTTATCATTTCATATCAAACATCCACGCTGAACATATCAACATCAAGTATGCTGGAAAGATATCGACAACCCAAAATGCGGTATTTTCATTATGTGCAAGGAATACAAAAATTAGCTGCCAACATGTATTGGCTAGATGAATGCCTGTACCTTGCAGAAAGAAATCAAGCTTAGTTAGATAGCATGTTCATCGCAATTCATATTGGTGATGCTCATGATGAATGATGTGCGCTTCTCCCTTAACTGGGGAAGTGCGATCTGCGAAACCGCATTTCATTTACACTCATATTAAATTTTTAATGAATGCAACAGTATGAAAAACGACTCATACATTTTGAAGATATTTTTCTTCATTTACAGACATGTTTAAAAAAAAAAATTCGAAATGCATTATCATTGAAAAAAGTAAATGCGTTGGAACATAATTTTCTAATCAAATTACTTGTCACAATGAGTTATATTTAAGAAAAAACTTAATACTTTAAAATTTGTAAATCATTTATTTTTCCAACATATAAAGGTATATAGAAAACAATATAAGTAAAAACTCCTTATTCGCGCTTCCTTCATTCGCGGTTTCACCATTCGCTGATTAAAAAAATGCGACCCAATTCCTATATTCGCGACTAAAAATTTCTTTATTCGCGGATTTAATAAGTACATACATAATAATAAAATTATTCCAATAGGTATCCAACTCAATATCCTTTGTAAATGCCTTCAAATAGACTAATAAAAAAAGTAAAATAGATCTTATTACAACTTTGCCTAAAGTACGTTGTTAAATGCAAACATAGCCGAAATCGCGAAGGGAATAGGACGAGATGGGTTCGAACAGATGGAATCAAGTGACATTCAGGAATTGTTTGAATCGCAAGATGAAGATCTGAATGAAACCGACTTGGAGGAAATGTTATATTCACAGCCCATTAAAGAAGTGGCTTCAACAAGCACTGGAAACGTGACATTTAATTTGAAATTTTTTAGCGATGAGCATTGATCCGTCTGTGGAACGAAGTCTTATTTTTAAGAGACAAATTGCTACTGCGACTGCTGCTTATCAGTCTGAATTGAAGGAGCTTTTCAAAACTGCCAAGCAAGAGAAAATTACAAAATTCTTCAAACCATTGCCTAAGCCTTAAGATAATTAATCAAAATGTTCAAAAACTTCCATTAAATTGATTATATATATATATATATATATATATATATATAGTCACCTAGGAACGTATCCCCTATAATCCCATATAAATTACCATTCCGTATTCACGGTTTCTGTATTTGCGACATATTTAAGGAACATATACCCAGCGAATAAAGAGCTTCTACTGTACTGTAAAATTTAACAAGTATATGAAAAGAAATTGCCGATTAAAGAAGGCCAATTTTAACCCACTGTCTTGTGAGACTTTTATAGCATGTTTTTCTCGTGCATTTTAAAAATACAGTTTAAGAACTAGTATAAAAATCGGCCTATAAATTCTGTATATTATATAATGTTACGAACGTGTAGTTTTGCATTCTCGCTCTAATAAGACCATCATAAGGAAGACAGATGTACAGCGATCTGTATTGAATAGTACCTTGGTAGAACGTCAGTTCTTTTGTTTTAAATATAGGAGTATATAAAACAGAAAAGCAAAAATATAATAGGAGTGTTAAAGTTATATTAAACATAGGAGTATTAAAGTTAAAGCAAGTGTAGTGTAAAATTGTTATTAAAGCAGTTAGAAGTACAGATGTATAGTCAAAGTGATATCAACTGATACAGAAAAAATTTATAGCATCTTTATCAATATTTCTACTATCCGCTGGTTAAAATATACATGATTATTCCTATCATACAGTACTTAAAACATATACCATCCGTTTTTTATACATTTTGTCATAGAAAAATCAAATGCATGAAATATTGAGCTATAAATTTCTTATATTTTGAGAAGGTCTTAGAAGAAAATATAACACCAAATGTTCAAAGTGTAGTAAGGTTTGAATCCTTCGTCTAATTAAGTGTTTTTATAAACTAAACTAATATACCAAGAGAAATATCAGCAGAATTTACTCTATAGTACTCAACCTGTATGTTTAAAATGCTCTCGAAAAACGACGATACAGATATAAAAAAAAAAAGTTAAAATTTAACAACTGTCAATTTTTTAAATAAAATTTCGTATGATTGTTAAATTTTCCCATTACATTGTTTTCTATACACCTTTGTATATTGAAAAAATAAATGTGATCTAAAAAGTAAAATATTTTTCAAGAATATTATTTGTTGTAATACATAATTGGGGAAGAAAATGAATGTTCAAACGCAATTACTTTTTTCAATGATAATATAATTTGAAAAAAATGTAAAGCAGATATATAAAATATATTAATATACCAAGATATATAAATACAGAACTTATAGGTTGATTTTTATACTAGTTCTTAACCTGTATGCATAAAATAGCTTAGAAAACAGTGCTATAAAAGTCACGCAAACCGGTAATTGTTGAATTTTAAATTATATATTTTTTCTATATGACTTGTCACGCCACCAGTTTTAAGAAATCTGGACAAAAATGACACAAATTTAACTTAATTTTATAATTATATTTTTTGTTCGTTTTTTAATAAATTTTCTGTTCATGCAAGCCAGCTTTGATTTTTTTTGTTTTTTTTTCCCAGAAGCCATTTATTGATATTAGTACTGATATACTATGAGTTTATTTGTAGCTGCACAAAAAATGGCAATAAACACAGTACGAGATAACTCGTAGTTGGCGTCCTAGAAAAGAAAGCAATCTACGATATACATACAGATATCTCGTAGTTGTCCTGGAAAAGAAAGTAATCTCGTAGATTGCTCTCTTTTC
>JAPMOQ010053333.1:337353-363625 GCA_026543055.1 Argiope trifasciata | reverse complement strand
GGTTTCACAAATTTTCTTATGGCATGTATTGTTTTGATAAATCACAACTGAAAATTTAAATCTTCGAGTTAGCTTCGATACCTGTTTTCTCCGAGCGGAGCTCGGTCACCCGCTGGTAAGTCTAAAAACGAAAAATGTATACCTTAAAAGCGATAAATCTCCAATTTGTTATCACATTTTCTATTTATTTCATTTCATACACTCAAATGCTGAAAATTACATTTTTCTAGATTTAATTTGCAGTAGTAATTAACTAATTTTTAAATCAGAACTTTTGCAAATGTGACGGCAACAAGTTAACAAATTCTGAATTTTCACGATGCTCGTACAGATTAAATTTTATTTTGTGCAAAATTAATTGTTGAAAAATGCTTTAATTATATATTTAAAAATTCTTTAAAAATTGAAATTGAATTTATAGATCAAGACTTTAGTATAATTGAAAAGATTATGTTTTAAACTTCAATGATGCAAAAATCAATTTTGTGATTTTTTGATATTTTCAGCTATAAATAAGTCGTCAATTTGTTGCTCACGCATTTTGGGGCTTCAAACCCTCAATCCAAAACAACATGTTCCCACATGATAAGAAAAATAGGAAATTGATTCTCTCTTTAAAATATATTTTATAGAAATAAAAACAAAGATAAAAAAATAAATATATAATAACAGAATACCTGTTTTCTATACTGAGTTTTGAAGATTAGTAAATTATTTGACTGAAATCTTACAAACTATAAAAAAAGTCATCACAGGAAGGATAATACATTCCTTATTATAAAAAACTTTAAAATGTGCAACGAAAACATCTCACAAAATTTTGAACTGCTTTTGATGCAAAAAAAGCTTCTTACTATTAAGGTATCCGACTACGTTAAAAACACTGGTTATCGGTCACATTGGCGACTTTTTAAAAATTGATATTTCCTGTAGTTTAGACTTTCCTCTTTCGAAAACATTTCATCTTTTCTAAGAAAAGGAAGGAATAACCTATCATCCAGGGTCACATATTTTTGAACTAAAATTTCTCTTTGACTTCAATTTTCATAAAAATTCTCCACTGCTAACATGATACCTCAAAAACTTAAAGGTATTTAAATAAAAATTTCAGCATGTGTTTTAAATAATATGAGCTATGAAACGAACCAAATGTTAAATAGTGTTGATTAAATACTTTTTCAACAGTATTCAAAAAAGTATTTAATCAATGAACCAAGTATTGATTAAATACTTTTTCATTTATAGGAGTTTTCAGAAAAATTAAGTTGCGAATTTATGGAAAAATGCATATATACATATATTTTTACCCATAACTTCATTGCATGTCAAATTTTTCTTAGATTTTGGTTCATTTCATTCATCATTATATTCTATAACTTGTGTACAAAGAAAAATTATATTACTGCAACACAATTTTCTGTAGAGTGTTAATAGTTTTGGTTGAATGTCATTAAAATTTACTACAAATTTTCCTATTTTTCAAAATATATATTTTCAAATAATTGTTTTTTCATTTATAGTGTTTATTATGGACGATACATCTAAAACCATAAATAGGTTCTAAAAAATTCAATTTTTCAAAAACTGTCCTTCGAACAAAGTCGGATACCTTAAGCTCACATCTTTGGTAAAGATAAATACAGAGGGATCAGCGAATAAGTCCTGATTTCAAAATTAAATATCTCTACAACAAAGATCGATAGAATTATGCGGTAAACTGTAAGTTTATTAGCAAAACTGTAAAAATGCTGTACATAAGTTAGAAAATTTAGTTACGAAAATCGTTAACAGATGGTGCTCTAATCACAATGCCCATAGAAGCTTTCAGTGTGACTGACTCCGATCTGACTCCTTGTGACTTCTTTCTGTGGGTAGCATTGAAAAACACAGTCTATAGAAATAATCCCGACACTTTAGTTGAGCTTGAATCGTTGATTGGTGTTGCATGATTCCATTTCCTTTGAGACATTGCAAGATGTGATGTCAAATTTCATTGTTCGACTACGCCTCCTCATTGTTTCGAACGGTGAACATTTTGAAAAAAAAAAAATGTATTTTGCTTGCAAAGACCGCATCACTTTTTTTTTTTTAGGACTCCTTTTAGTGAAAGAGGTTTTAGCGCAAAGCACCATCTGTTAACGATTTTCGTAACTAAATTCTACACTTTTGTAAACTAATTTTATAGTTTTGTTTATAAATGTACAGTTTACCGCATAATTCTATCGATCGTTTTTGTAAAGATATTTAATTTTGAAATCAGCGATCACCCTGTAAGAAAGCAGTAGCATTTTTACTTGCATATTTACTTGATGCTTTTAAAAATTAATTATCTGCAAATAGTAATGAATTTTAAGCATTATGCTTTTATCTCAATAAATTGAATCCATGAGTTTTGACGTTGCATGCATTTTGCGAAACAGGATTTTAATCTATTAGATGGTAACTAAATTATTTTATTCCATTAGTATTTCAATTTACGGCAATCAAGTTATTTTATCCCATTAGTATTTCAATTTATGGCAATCAAATTATTCCATTAATTTTTATAAATCCTTTCAACCAACGTTGATGCGATTAACTTGTTAAACATTCTGAGAGTATCTTATGGAAAATATTTAAAGTAGCTGCATTATCTGACGTGATGTTTTACTATTAAAATATATTTTTAGCAATCTTGTTTTGATTTAATAAACAGAAAATGTTCCCATTATTACAATTAATGACATTTTATGGTAAAGTTTCAGTGGGCGAAAAAAGTAGCGTTGACTCATTCTCAGAGAAAGAGTATATTTTTGGGAAAAGGCAAATCATAATATTTTAGAACAACAGGTTGGTTTATCAAACAAAAAGAAATTAAAATATTGTTACGAACGTGTAGTTTTGCTTTCCCTCTCTAATAATGCCATCGTAAGTAAGACAGATTTACAGTAATCTGTATTGAATAGTGCCTAGGTGTGACGTCAGAGGTCTCAGGGCTTGGCGACCATTTGACGACAAAATGGATAATACCCGAAACGTCGAGAATTTTCCCGATCCGCTCATTAGGAGCCAAGATACATCCAGAATGCTCCTGATTGGTCCAGAAGGCTTTTACCCCCGCCTTCCATCACTATATAAGGCAGCAAGTCTGCAGTGGGGGAGAGAGAAGCGCGGCGGAGTTGAATCGAAAAGACCTGTACTGAGAGGTCTTGGAAGCTGAATGGAGAACGGCGGTGGTCGACCGAGTAGACCTAAATAGAGAGGTCTGAAATGAATATTGCTGAATCGCTGTGTGGTGTATTCTGACGAAGCCTGTGTCGTGTGTCATAGCCCGTTGTGTCGTCGTCGGGAACAGAGCTGTCCTGAACTGAGGAGTAGTCCCGTTGTGCGAAGTAGTGAGTCAACAGCAAAGGTAAGAAGAGACGAAGGGTAGTTTCAACCTGTTCCGGAGAGATCTACGTGAGTGTAAACAGAATCCCTTAAAGATTCCGTCTCTTGCTGAATCCTGTCAGGCCGCTCTGTGAGCTGTGGACGTTGTCACTATGGAATTTCTGCCAGTGGACTACTGCTGTTATTGTGGGTTACTATTTGCTGAGTGCTGTCCTGTGTGTTTGTCTCTGTTGTATATAGCTATCTTCTGTACATAGCTGTGCTGTAAATATTTATCGTCTGCGTATTGTCCTGTCTTCGTCCTGTAAATAAACATCGTCTCTTTTGTATCGTCTACTGAGGTCTGATCATTGTGTGCTCAGCACCTCTAACACCATACACACCAAATATACAAGGTAAAAACAACCCGACGGATTTAGTATAAGGATTGGAAAATCCGTAACAATATTTTTTGAAGGTCTGCGCTCAAGATCACAATAATTTAAAATAACAGAGCTCTTACAGTTTCAGTTACAATGAAAAATTTCGAGATTTTCGAATTTGCAACACCTAGTTTTGCTTTGTTTTCTTCCGCAAATTGATTGGAGCTATGAAAAATTATAAATAATGCTGAAACGATACCCGTATGGTAAAATTAGGTGATGTAAGGTAGTTTCAAAGAGCATTGTAAAGGACTTATGACAACAAAGCGACGAAGAGCATTGTAAAGAACAGAGCGAAAAAGGGCATTGTAAAGAACAAAGGACAACAGAGCGAAGAAAAGCACTGGGATATTTCGCATATTCCACAATGAGAGAAAGTAGAAATACCTGCCACAGAACACTAAGCGCAAATCAGAGCTTTTAGAATATCTTTAATAAGCAATACAGAAAAACAGTTTCTTCAATCGGGTTTTCAAACGCGCAAACAAGATGACACTTACAAAGAAGAAACCAGGTGTTAAAGCTGTTTTCTGTTTTGTAACTAACAAACTGCCGAATCAGTATGAATTTATCGGTGAAAAATAAGAAGAAGCTCATTTTCCATTTAAAAAAATGTCATTTGGAGAAGAATTCGAAGAAACTTATTGGATATGCGATAGACTGTCATTCAGACTGCTGAAGTTGTTGCTGTAATGTCTTGATCCTGAAAGATCAAATAAGAGCGAAGTATTTTAGACCATTTGTTTATTTACAACCATAAATGTATATAAGACTAAATCTAGGTTAAAATATTTGATGTTTACACTTTTTAGATTAGTTTAGTTACATTAACGACTTCTCCCCCCACTCACACGATGGCTCTTCAGTGGAATCGAGTTTCGAACCTGAAACCCTCCGGTTCCAAAGCCGAGACCTTATCACCAGGCTACTGCGGCCTCCACACCATTTGGAAGTTGATGATATTTACACAATAATCGAAAGTTGAAGGTTTATCGTGAAATATGTTCTCCATCAATTCGGATTACTAACACCACAAGAAACTAGCAGGTTGTTAGTTAACACGGCTACTCCATGGGTAGCTCTAGGAGTATACCGAGCTTCAACTAGTGAAGCTTTATTCAGCTGTTTGCAACCCAAAAGTTTCTCTCCCCTCTCTTTCAACCCACCCTCACATTTTCAACTATTTTTGGGAGTCATAAATGTTTCGTTTCAATATAATTTATAAAATTTCAAAGTGCTGATCAATTTGCGCAAAAAATAAATAGGTGTTGGCTTTCGAAAATATCAACATATTTTCATTATCACTGTAATCTTCTGAGCTCTATTGCTTTAAATCATCACCTTTAACGCATATTTCAACAAAGAAATCTATTTCATTTCTATGGTTGATGGAATTGACACCTGGAGCTCATATCAGGGAAGTTTTTTTTTTCATGACCATCTTTATTACAAAGGGGGTTGCGGTGGCCTGGTGGTAAGGTCTCGGCTTCAGAACCGGAGGGTTTCAGGTTCGAGAACGTCGTGTAAGGGGGCCTCTTGCACGTTAATCCTTTTCCTGGCGGCTGGATTGGTAGAGGTAAACCCATCGCATGGCCGCCACAATCACCAGATCTGTCTCCCTTGGATTTATCTTACTGGGATCTTAAAAATGACTTTTGTATGAAACACTTGTTGGAATGTCTCAAAACTTCGTAGGACGAATTGTTGTGCCAACTGGATGCTTTCGAGATACACCTGGTATCTTTAGTAGGTGCGCCGTTCCATGCAATGTAAATGCCAAGCATGCCGGGTCGCGGTGGCCTGGTGGTGAGGTTGACTTTGGAACCGGAGGGTTTCGGGTTCGAGATTCCATTCTACCGAATCCCCATCGCGTAAGGGGGTCTCTCGCACGTTAAATCAGTCAGGCCAAACGTCCTCCCGCAGGTGTGGTGTGGAGAGGGGAGTGCCAGCCTAAGTGTCGTCCTCGTCATGACGTCACCTCGTCACGTCAGGTGTCGTCCTCAAAATGATGAGGTCCGTCCCAAAATAGCCCTAGCGTTACTTTTCAACGGGACGTTATTATAACTAAACTAAATAAACCAAAACAAAAGCAAATCGTTTTTATCTGCGGATGTAGGAATGTTGATATTTTTTCCCACACTTCCTTTTGTTGATTTAAAATGCTCTTCTTGCAACTATTTTGGGCCGTTAAATGTTTCCTCCCAACATAACTGATAATAATTCAATGCGCTGATCAATTTGCGCAAAAAATAAATGTGTGTTGATTTTCGAAAATATCGAAATGTTTTCATTATCACTGTAATCTTCAGAGCTCCACTGCTTTAAATAATCACCTAGAACACATTTCAAAAAAATCTGATATTTCCTTTGAATGGTTAATGGGATTGACACCTGGAGCTCATATCAGGGCAGTTATTTTTTCATGACCATCAACGAATAAAAAGAAATCAATGATCGCATAAAATAGCCTCTAGTGTAGCGACATTTAAATTTACTTTTCAGTTTCAATTATTCTCAAACTCGAATTTTTCCCATTTTTATCGAATTTATTTCAAAATAACATGCTATTTCAGTAAATATGGTGATAAAGTATATATTCATATTGCGGAAAGCATTACTGACCATTGTAACACGTCAGCCTCTAAGATGAAAATATGCATTTTCACTATTATCATTTGATCGATTTGCTTTGTGATTTACATAGAATCAATTTTATTGTTGCGGAAATAATTGGTTTTAAGCATCGAACGGCTATTTGCGTGTCCTATTTGCTTGATTCTTACACGATTCTGCAAAATGATCGAAACATTTTTTTACAAGCCTTCTCTCAATCTCAACAGCACGCAATTTTGAAAACGGGTACCGTTTGTGACTCTAAAGGATATACTTTGATTTATCAAAACAAATACTACCTGGCTCTTCAAAACACGGACAGAAGAATACAAAACCATGTGACCAATTTGTGGATCAGAAAGAAATACAATATACGATTTATTAACTATACAGTATTAATTGGAAATACAATTTTATCTTTCATGTAAATATAGTTGCATGGTAAAAATGTTTAAAAAGAAAATTAAGATTGATTTGATGAATGAATTTAGAAAATATGTAGAGATAGAAGACCAATCAAAAGATTTTATTTGCTGCCAAGAAAAGAATTTTTTTTTTTTTTATCTTTCATGTAAATATAGTTACTTAGTCATTTTTTTAAAACTAAGAATTGGTCGGATGAATGAATTTAGAAAATATGTAGAGATAGAAACGCTGTTAAAATATTTTATTTGCTGCCAAGAAAAGAAACAAATTTATCTTTCATGTTAATATAGTTACGTAGTAAAAATTAAAAAGAAGAAAATTAAGAATTGATCTGATGAATGAATTTAGAAAATATGTAGCGATAGAAACGCTATTAATTTTTTTTTATTTGTTTCCAAGGAAAGAAACAAACAAGGAAAGCATAGTTTCTCGATGAAACTTGGCAACAACATTATCACGATCAATGCAAAATCGAACTCAAACGTTTCTGAAGTAGAAATGATCTAAACCAATACTAAATCGTTATTTTTATTTGAAAACTTTCAGCAAGTTTTAAAAAAAATAAAGGTCTCCTATTTTCCGAAATAATGATATGAATTAGCATAGTATTCTTTGTGAATTCAGTCGACACAACAAATCCTGACGATACTGCTACATTCAGTGGTGGCGGGGTGGTCGGCTGTATGCAAGAAGTATTTTATGTGAATATTTTCTAAATCTACAAACATATCAAGTCCATTTTTATAAAAATAACCCTCTATTTATTCACAACAATCTATACTTATAAAAAAGCTCAATGTGTGTGTGTGTGTGTGTGTGTGTGTGTTGGCGCTCTACAGGTCAGACCGTTGGGCCTACAGCTACCAAATTTGGTACATGTATACCTTGGAGGTTGGGAATGTGCACCTCGGAGCCATTTTTTCGAATTTTTCATTAGAGTTTGAATTAATTAAAATTTAAGCGAAATTTCGACGTTTTTCCGCTATAACTTCCGAAAATATTATTGCACAAACATGATTTTTATATCCATTTAAAGATTAAAAAAATTAGCTTTCTAGCGGTATCAGATTTTTTAATTTAAAACTTAAACTTCTATTTTTAACGAATTTTTAAAGAAATATTTTAACCATATTTTTAGCACGTGACTGGATAAAATAAAAGAATGCCGGAAGTTCAAATAAAAAAAACTATCATCCCAAAATAAATCTAAAGAAATGATACTTTTAGCACGTGACTGGATAAAATAAAAGAAACAAAAAATGTGATATTTTCGAAAAAAATAAATGCAAAGAAAAGGTTTCTATAATCTTTTGCAATATCTAAATCATTTTATTCAACAAATCTTCTTTATTTATGATAAACCTGATTGAATTTAGACAGGATATGCATTGAAATCCCGACTTAATGGCATATTTCTATAATCGTTTACAATATCTGTATCATTAATTCAATAATTTTTTTTTCTTTTTCGCTTTCTTTAAAAAAACATATTTAATATTTTTGCAGCATCACGGAAAAAAACATTTTTAATTTCAGGCCAATCAATGCCCGGAATTGCTTCAAGGCTAATAAATATGTGATTTAATTGAAAATTTTAGAACGCATTACTCATGGCGAACCAGCTGGTCGCCAAAGGCGGCTAGTATATAATAAGATGGAAATGATAATTGCCAATTTATAGTCTTAAACTGCAAGTTCGTAAACCATTAAGCTCAACTTGAATCAAAAACATATAATTAGGTCTTTTTATCTAAACAATTGAAAAGACAAAGAAATTTGAAAAAATGTATATTTTAAAGTTTAGTTATGATAGTGGAAATCTTATAGAAAACCAAACAGTTCTAAAATGAGTTCATTTCATATTGAGACAAGCATTCTAAATAAGTAGAAGATCCTTAATTTTCTTTAATTTTGTCCAATTTATAAGCATAAAATTTTCCTTGTACTGTGAAGAAATTTATCTCTTTGCATTCAGTTTTTTTTTCCTTCTTTTAATTTTTAATTTCAAAGTCGAATTTTTCATTTTTATTGCATCAGTTTATTTAAAACGAAAGGTTCAAGCAGAATTAAAATTGAAATGGTAGGCCAAATTATTAGAATTTTTTTTGATTGATTAAAATTCTTTTTAACTTTATCCAATTTAAAAGTATAAACTTTTTCTTGCATTGTGAAGAAATTTATCTCCTAACATTATTTTTTCTTCTTCTGATTTTTAATTTCAATTTTTTTAGACCCTCAGCTTATTAAAAACTTCAGGTTTAAACAGAAGTTGCGTTTTTGGCTCTAACGATTTTGTAATATATTATTGTTAATCACATTAATTCGATAAGCATACCAGTCTGAAAAAACAACCGAGATTTTTCCAATTGTTTTATATGGAATAGGAGAACGGAAAAATCGAGAAGCTCTGTCTAATATCTCAATTTTCATTTTGCGTAGAATTAATCATTTTAAAACAATGATCACATCTGAAATTGATTTTAACTCAGGTTTTTTTTTTTTTTCAGATTTTGTTGAAAATGAATGCAAAATTATTTAAATTCCTTTGATCGCCTCAGTTTTTCAATTTATCCATGCAATATATCGAATTATTAATTTTTGAATATAAATTAGAATTCGAGAAATTCGAAAAATAGAATTCGAGTTTTAAATATTAAGTTTAACCATTTTGAAGATGTAATTGGTAAGAATTACTTCATGTTTCTAAATTTTTCTTAAATAATGTAAACAATTTGTTTTCAGATGGGCTTTGATTTTATTTTGTAACATCGCAATTTTAAAAAGAAAAGAAAAAAAATATATTGCTTATTTTCGTAAATAACGTAATATGTTGCACTAAGTTGCATCGTATCGGTTACATCATAATAGGTTGCATCGTATAAACTCTGAATACAAGTACATACGATTTTGTTTCTCAGTTACAATCAATTTCAAATTTGCACTAAAGTTCAAAATATTTCAGCCAAATGAACATTTTATTTTAAGAAAAAAAACATTCTTCCTAAAAAACTCCTTTTCAAAGAATAAATGCCTTCTTGACTCTGACCTTTTGCCATTACTAAATTTCGTTCCACGCATTCGATTGCTTGAAATAAATCAATTGGTCGTTGATGAATAACCATACTGAAGGCATAATTAGTTGAAATAAAATATTCTCAACCCTTTGAAAATGTTTTTTATATGAAACAGTTTAATCGCTTCCCTTACAAATTTTTTTGAAAAAAAATTGAAAAAAATCTACACATTTTTTAAAATTTTATTTTTAAATACAAGAAAACAAAACGAAAAAAAATATGTAGGTTTTAAGTTGAGGTTTTAATTTTTTATGGGTGTAAAAGCATTTAGTTTTCATATTAGTTTACCATCCCGAGTTATCTGGGGCTAATGAAAAAAAAAAAGGTTAATTGTTAGTCTTTATATGATAGTTTTTGAAATAAAGGACAACACAAAGTGAAGCTTGACATTCTCTAAATTGGTATCTGGTTTCTTTTCTTACTAGTCTACCTCTGGAATCTCTTTTACGGGAGCACAGAGTACATTCTCTTGTTGGATTTGATTTTTTTCACTATCTTCATAATCATTATCTGAAAAATCATCGCTTTCGCTGTCTTGCATCAACGTCATTATTTTACATTTTTTCAATGTAACTGTACTTTTTTTATACATTACTAATCCACAAGCAAACGCTCATTATACAATAGGGAGAACACGTAACCAATCCCGCCAAAAGAATTGCGAAACTAACAAAACGTGGCAAACTACAAATCAAAGCTAAATATCTCCTTTCATTTCCTTCAGGTCCAGTAATATCGTTATAAAACAAATCATACTGACAAATTGTGCTTCGCCCGCGTTTTCTCGGGATAATAATAAACTGCAATATATACGGATTCCAGATAACTCGGATAATCAGGCAAGCGTTTAAATTTGCTAGTGCATGGATTAATATTAAAAGCAGTTGATTTTATATAAAAAATCAATTATTTAAGCATTCTATTCAGAGGATTTCAAGTATGTTGATGTTAGTAGGAAACAAAAGAAAAAATTGCCATCAAAAGCAATTTGTTATTACTATGACGTATTTCAAAATTATGTTTAGAATTACAGTTTCTCTCTCTTAATTCGTGTATATGCACTTATGTAAGTTCTAATCAAAGTTTTTTCGTCAAAAAACGACAGTTTCGTCTAACATTTTCTTATAACAAAGAACTTATTCAATATAATCTTATTTCGAATTGTACATGCCATTTAGCATTTAAGTAAAGGATTGTTGCAACAAATTAATTCAAATTTTTCGAATTCTGGCATTGCGTAAATTAAATGTTTCACCAGAAATGAGAATTGTAATATTTGGTCACAGGATTGGATATTATTTGCCCTTAAAAGCGAAAATAAATATTTTATGTATATAGAATCTCTATAAACTAAATTCTCACTAGAAAATTTAAAATAGTTTGCGACCAATAATTGAAAAAATGTCAGTTTGCGTATGGTTTATAAAATATTTAAAATATTATACTTACATATTACATTATTTCGGTTTTACAAGTTCAATTGAGGGAGAAATTTTATTCAGATGATCAGCTAATATCCCATTTCATAATAATTGTCTACATTCACTTCAAAAAAGAATAAGCATCACCTTTGTATAATGATGGATTTTATATGAAATCGAGTCTCTAATCTATGATCTTACAACTTTAGTTATATTAACTTCGACAATAGGATATATTGATAATTATGAACGAATTCACTCTTTCAACAGGATAAATTCTCAATCAAAATCCATAATTGATAATTTGATCACCGGGTAGTAGGATAAAGCATAAAGAACAACAAATAAATAAATTTCAAATCAAATTTTAATGAGCATTCCATTTGCGTTAATTGCTTACTCAAAGCATATTTAACACATTAAAGGCAGGAGTCTTATTATCACGATTTGATCCGCGTTACCTAGCATACTTCCGTCAAGATCCCCCGTCTTAAATGTGTTAACAGAAGCTTGATGCGGTCTTGAGGAAATGCAAAAAAAAATTATCTATTAATCTTGTTTTCAATCGAAAAGAGCACACATTCTTTCTCCAAAGACACGATCTTTCTGGAATTTTCATAACTAGAAACCGCAGATCTTCAAATCTTAGAACGAAGAGTCCGAATAATCAGATATTGTCTCAAAACTACCCGATCAGTTCTAAAGTAGGTACAAAGCAGTTCTTTCAATTATTTGGCAAAATATGGTGTTGCACCATCTTGCATCAGTTGTTTTAACATTCATGTTCTTTCAAGGCAGGAATAACTTACTACTGTAGATGTATGTAGCCATAGATGTCCATGATGCAACGCCATTTAAGTCCTTGAGTTGTGTTCTCAAAGAATAAGGGACCAAATATAAAATCAGCAATAAAACAGTAAGCCAAAGAGTAATGTAATAGGAAAATACAGGCTATTCATGATACAATTTGACGTGCAGTATCGTATATGCGACAGTTCTTAGTATCCATGGCTCTGTCAAGGGTAATTGGACGTGCAGTATCGTTTATACAACATTTCTTAGTATTCATGGCTCTGTCAAGGGTAATTGGACGTGCAGTATCGTATATACATTTCTTAGTATTCATGGCTCTGTCAAGGGTAATTGGACGTGCAATATCGTATATACAGCATTTTTTAGTATTCATGGCTCTGTCAAGGCTGAGTGGACGTGCATTATCGTATGTGCGACAGTTCTTAGTATTCATTCCACTATCAAGGGTAATTGGTCGTGCAGTATCGTATATGGAACGGTTCTTAGTATTCATGGCTCTGCCAAGGGTTAAATGACCAAGTCAGATCAGAAGATGTTACAAGGCTCTTCATTTTTAACGGATATTCTAACTAAAAACTGGTAAGCAAATCAATGTCTTGTTCAGTCTTATAAAACCTTTCATGGTGAAGAAGGATTTTATGGTGCAAAATCCTCACAATTTAATATGTTCACTAGCTGGTGCCCGGCGCGTTGCTGCCGTAGAAGAAATAATTTTGGAACTATCGTTCGAAATTTAAAATAAATGTATTGTTTAATTAGGAACGATAGAAAGAAAAATATTTATTTTCGTATCGGAAATGAATACTTTCATTGAAAATGGATGATGTATAAAGGAGAAGCGTAAATAATATTAATTATACTTTTTAAAACTTCATTATTCACAACTTTAGGGTTGGCGATTTTTTTTATAATTTTTCCCATCTTCAGCAGAAACAAATAAGTAATAAGTATTCAAAATTTCATCGCAATCGGTTGAGCGGTACGGCAGCGCATAAGAGACATACAGACAAATATTCATTTTTATTTACAGTGTCTCACAAAAGTGATGGGACACTTGTGCTTTACAAAAGGAAAATGTAATAAAATAAATAAATAAACATGTACAAATTTTTTGTGGGTGTATTTCATACTTAAATTTTGTAACAATTATTACATAACATACATTTTGTCAAAATATTAAAATATTAATTTAATAAAAATATAATTGTTTAGAACGGAGCAAAAATTAGCTCACATAAGTCATGGGACACCATTAGATATGCAACAAAAATCGTCTGAAATAAGCAATAAAAATATTTTTTGGGGGTTTTATTTTTACTCAAAAGCAATTGGCAATAATTTATAAAATCGTCTGCAGTATTTCTCTCCAGATTGCTTTGGAATTTTTGTGTTTTTTTTGCTCTGTGCAGCCATGAATGCTAAACGAAAAGAAACTTCGCCTGAAATTCGAAAAATAATTATTATTTTGCATATTGAACGTGGAAAATCTATTAGAGAAACTGCTAAAACAGTTAATTTGAGTCATTCAATGGTTTTCAACAACATTAAACGATATAAAAAGAATCATATGATTCAGGATAAAAGAAGACCTGGCCGACCATCAAAGCTATCTAATGGATTAAAGAGAATTATCGTTCGAATTATTAAAAAAAATCCAAGAATGAGTGCTCCTAAAGTTGCTGCTGATTTACAAGCATTATATGGAGTGATTGTTAATCCTGAGACTATTAGAAGAGTAATTCGATCTGCTGGATATCACGGTAGAGCAGCCAGGAAAAAATTCTTCGTAAGTGAAAAGAATAGAAAACTCAGATTGGCATTCGCAAAATCCTACATAAATAAGAATTCTGATTTCTGGAATAAAGTTATATTTGCTGATGAGAGTAAATTTAATATATTTGGTTCTGACGGTAGAATCTTGGTGTGGAGAAAACCCAGGGAAGAATTTCGTAAAGAGAACTTGGTGCCAACAGTAAAACATGGTGGAGGAGGAGTTATGGTATGGGGGTGTATGTCATCCACTGGAGTCGGTAATTTTGTTTTTATTGACAGTATAATGGATCAGTACAAGTATATCGACATTTTACAGCAAAATTTGAAATCTTCAACACGAAAATTGAACCTTCATAATGATTTTAAATTCTACCAGGATAATGATCCCAAGCACACTGCTTTGAACGTTAGACTCTGGCTGCTGTATAACTGTCCAGAAATAATAAAAACACCACCACAATCTCCTGATTTAAATCCCATAGAGAATATTTGGCAAGAATTGGAATCAAGAATTCGCAAACACACCATTTCTTCAAAACAACAATTAAAATCGGTGCTTCAAGAAGAATGGGGTAAAATCACTCCAGAAATCACAGAAAAATTAGTCAAATCCATCCCAAGAAGATTAAATCTTGTTTTAAAAGCAAAAGGAAATCCAAAAAAATATTAAAACCTTTTAAAAAGTAAAATTTTTTGATAAATATTTGATGGAAAAGTAAGTGTCCCATCACTTATGTGAGCCATTTTTTTGCTCCTTTCTAAATAACTGTATAATTTATTAAATTTATTTTAATATTTCGACAAAATGTATGTTATGTCTTAATTATTACAAAATTTAAGTATGAAATGCACCCACAAAAAATTTGTACATGATTATTTATTTATTTTATTACATTTTCCTTTTGTAAAGCACAAGTGTCCCATCACTTTTGTGAGACACTGTATATAGATAATTTGCAAAACGATATTTTTACATGGCATGGAAAGCGCCGTCTAGTAGTTAAAATTTAAACACCTTTTTGCAATTTTTCTTTTCTTTATTGCTCATATAATGCATGAACCGAATTTCAATAAGGGATGTCAAACAAAACGGCTCTATGTAGGTCGAAAAGAGTCGCATGATTTATTACCCCCTTGTACGTCTATTGCACTTGACATTGAGGATCCTCACATTGATACGGCGTAGCATTTTGGTGAATTGAGTTCATCGATATTGGAAACAGAACTATGCTTAATCTACACTGTAACTCAATTTCCAAACGTGAATTTAATCTATCTAAATTAAATACAAACTTTTATTTTAGAAATAAGCAAGAAAGCGTATGCTTAGAAGATTTATTTAAAAAGTTGGATTCGACTTTCCTTCCTGCCCTTTAAAGTATTTTTTTCTGATGAGCAGAAAAACTGAATTGAGTTCATCGATATTGGATTGAAAACTGCACTGTAATGCATTTTCCAACGTTTCTATTTAATTTAGGTAGATTAAATTCACATTTCTTTTAGAAATCAGCTAGAAAGCGTATGCTCAGAAAAAAAATTGTAAGTGTATTTGACTTTTCTCATTGTCCTTTAATGTATTTTTTTTCTGGTGAGCAGAAAAACTGAATTCCGTTTATCGATATCGAATTCAAAGCTACGCTTATTCTACGCTGTATCGCAATTTCCAAGCCAAGCTGGAATTGCGTTACAGCGGAGAATAAGCATAACGCAAATTTGAATTTAGCTATCTAAATTAAATATAAACTTTTTTTTCATTTAAACATTTTTTTTCAAAGTGGATTCGACCTTCCTCATTGCCCTTTAATGTATTTTTTTCTGATGAGCAGAAACTTTTAAAAATAAAAACTCCAATCCTCAATACTTTTTAAACAATGTCTCTGATTGTCCATACTTACTGTTCTTTTTGTACAGTAGAGTTTCCACCTGCATCTGATCGTGCTTTTCCACACTATGTTCCATCTCCGAACGTGAATTTAATCTAAATTAAATATAAACTTTTCTTTCAGAAATCAGCAAGAAAGCGTATGCTTAGAAGATTTTTAAAATGTGGATTCGACTTTCCTCATTGCCCTTAAATGTATTTTGTTCTGATGAGCAGAAACCAATCCCCAAAAACGTTTTAAAATGATGTCTCCGAGTATGAATACTTACTGTTCTTTTTGTACAGTAGAATTTCCACCTGCATCTGATCGTGATTTTCCAGACTATGTTCCACTTTCACGATGCTGGATCGATCTGTGAGTTCTCCATACATAAAAGTGCAGCGGCAAGACTTTTGCATCACCTCGGCTCGATTGTAACCTGAGATTTTGCAAAATGATTCGGAACAGTAGACGATGGGGAAGTCAACGATCTGGGCGTTGGCCAGTAAAAAACTGCAGTCAGCTGCAAAAAAGAAAAAGAGAACATAATGACAGTCGATCGAACACCCATTTAATATTGACATACAATGGAACACTTTCAGAGTTATGAACGTTAAATTACTGACATTTTCGAAACCTCTAGAGATAATAAAAAGAATACTCTAGACAGAATTATCTCGTGTAATGTATATGGTGTTAAAAAAATCACTGGAATTGGGGCTATTTATCTTTTTGTAAACTTCAAAACCGACGATGCATAGGGTTTGAATTTGTTCCAAACCAGCTGCTCTGTACTTCAAATGAATATAGAACTAGGTTACATAATTTAAAGTGTGTATATGAGCCCACCACTGTTTGGTAAAATACACTTTTAAAAATGATTTTGAATAGTTGTATAACTTATAAGATACTAGCTGATACCTGGCAGTTTGCTGTCACAGAAGAAATAAAACACTTTCAGAGTTATGAGTGTTAAATTACTGACATTCTTGAAACCTCTAGAGATAAGAAAAAGAACACTTTCGACAGAATTATCTCGTGTAATGTATATGGTGTTTAAAAAAATCACTGGAATTGGAACTATTTATCTTTTTATAAATTTCAAAAATGGTCATGTATAGGGTTTGTATTTGTCCCAAACCAGCTGCTCTGTACTTCAAATGAATATAGAACTAGGTAACATAATTTAAATTGTGTATATGAACCCTTCACTGTTTGGTAAAATACTCTTCTGAAAAATAATTTTGAATAGTTTTATAATTTATAAAATACCAGGTGGTGCCTGGTACGTTGCTATCGCAGATGAAATAATCTTGGAAACATCGTTTGAAATTTGAAATGTTATTTTTAATTAAGAATATTTAATCTCTTATCAACAGTGAATACATTTATTGAAATTGAAGGATATATAAAGGAGAAGCATAGATAGTATTTATTCTATTTTTATTATTCTATTCTTCAAACAAATATTTATTTTTTATATATTAGATTTGTGTATTCTTTTAGAATTGTGTAGCTAGGTGTGTTTTCAGAATGGTAAAGAAAGAAACTATTTATTGTATCTCGTGATTCGTTTCATATTCATTCAGAGTTCTCGAGTTTAATGATAAGAAATGTGATTAGAAAATTTTCTTTTCAAATTGATTAAACATAGCAAATATATTTACACCAAAAAATCATTAATACATTTGAAAAGAATATAGATATATTTGAAAACTAAGATACTGCAAAACTATTTGTACAATAATGCTTACGGAAATGCTAAAATTTTATTAAATGCTTTGTTAAAATTTTAAACCTACAGGATTGTTTCCCCTAAAACTCTCTCACACACTCTCTAATAAAACTATTACCTCAGAGAAAGACTTGCATCGCATTTACGACAATAGCTCAAACATTAACGTCTAGCTTGAATTTAGCATCTTTATTGAATCTGTTGCGTCTCCTTGGTGAGTTATTTGGCGGTTAATCCATGGTTAATAGATTCGATAAATAGATCTGAAAATATTTTTTATACTTTAGATTGTATTATGCCTATAACCTTTGCATAAGTGCAAGCAATAAGTAGTCGAAGTTTTATCGGAATCAAATGAGTGATACGCCGCGCATGAGACATACAGAGAAACATTCATTTTTATTTATATAGATATGACGTCATTTCTTATGTTGAAATTCCGTAGTCTAGAAATACCCAACAACTTACAGTTTCTGTATTTAATTTTGGCCTGAATAGTGCCAATCAGTAATATAATTACTTCTATTCATCCTTAACTATTCCGCTAATTATCTTTAGGTTTTTAATTTTATTTTCCGTTTCCGACTAATTCAAAACTGACATTTTTTTTTTTTTCATTTCCTTCAGCCTTTTCACCACTTAAGCAACCACTACGTTAAAAACACTGATTATTGACAACATTGGTTAATGTTTTTATAATGTTATTTCCTGCAGTTCAACTTTCCTCTTTCCAAAACAGATAATCTTTTATAGGAAAAGGAAGGCCTCGCCTATCATCCAGGTTCATATAATTTATCAGCTAAAATTTGTCTTTCACTTCCATTTTCACAAAACTTTAATTTTCATAAAAACTCTACATCGCTAACATGATATCCCAAGAACTAATTGAGATGTTTACATAAAACTTCAGCGTATATTTTAAATAATATGGACAATGAAATGAATCAAAAGTTTCAGTGTTAGTGAAATACTTTTTCATTTACAGGTGTTTTTAGAAAAATTAAGTTGAGAATTTATGGAAAAAATGCATGTGTGTAAAAAAAAATAATAAATGTATATTTTTATTTATTTATATATTTTTTAATTGTATATAAAATGTATATTTTTACCCATTGTATCTCAAATATTGTTTTAGATTTTGGTTCATTTCTTTCATCTTCATATTTTATAACTCGTGTACAAAGAAATATAGGATTGCAGCATTAGAATTTTGTCTAGAGTATTAACCATTTTGGTTAAATTTCATTAAAATTTATTACAAATTTTTCTATTTCTCACATTATATTATATTTTCAAATCATTTTGTTGTATTTATATTATTTTGTATCATAATTGACAATACATCTAAAAATCATAGTTTTAAATAATTTTTAAAAATTCCAATTTTTCAAAACTTTTCCTTCGAACTTAGTCGGATACCTTAACTATTTTATTTCCTTGACCATCTAATAAGATAGCAACTTCTATTTTGATAATATTTTAGTTTGATACAAATGGAAATCTACGAAATTTTTGACTTATCTATGTATTCGAAGTAATTTTAATATCGAATTATAATCGATAGGAATGGTTTATTTTTTGCTTACAACTATCAAAATTCGATCAACCAATACACATATGGCATACAGTCAAAACTGTTAGGCGGTTAAAGTCTTGTACTACAAAACTATTAGAACTTTTTCAATCACCATTGAAGAACTAATACCACAAAGTGATCATGGGACGAATTGTCACAAAATGGAGATTTTTTTCAGTCTACAGAAATATAACTGTGTTCTTATTCACTTCAATTTTTAATTGGTATAATTCTGAAAAATAATTTTGGTTCAAACGGCTTAAATAGTGTGATTCATTTATTAATATTCTTACAACTATCAAAATTTGATAAATCGATGCACTTATGGCATAAGGTCAAAACAGTTACGCGGTTATGTATTACAAATTATTACAAAATTATTGTATTACAAAATATTAGAACTATTTTGATCACCATTGAAGAACTAATACCACAAAATGATCATGGGGCGAATTGTCACAAAATAGAAATTTGTTTTCAGTCTTCAGAAATATAACTGTTCACTTCACTCGCTTCTACAATTTTTAATCTGTGTAGTTCCGAAAAATAATTTTGGTTCAAACGGCTTAAATAGTCTAAATTATTTTATTGATATTCTTACAACTAACAAAATTCGATAAATCTATGCACGTATGGCATACGGTCAAAACTGTTATGCGGTTAAAGTCTTGAATTACGAAACTATTAGAACTATTTCAATCACGATTGAAGAACTAATATCACAAAATGATCATGGGACGAATTGTCACAAAATAAACAATTTTTTTTCAGTCTTGTATTCTAAATCACTTCACTGCTTCAGTTTTTAATCAGAAAAATTCTGAAAAATAATTTTGGTTCAAACGGTTTAGTTTAATTTAGTTATATTAACATCCCTTTTTGAAGCAAGACTAGGGCTATTTTGGGGGGGACCTCGTCAGTTTGGGCCACGGTCAGATGACGAGGACGACACCTGAACTGGCACCCGCCTCTTAACACCACACCACACCAGCGGGAGGACGTTCAGCCTGATAGATTTAACGTGAAAGAGAACCCCCTCACACGAAGGTTCTTCGGTGAAATCGAGTCATGAACCTGAAAACCCTCCGGTTCCCAAGCCGAGACCTTACCACCAGGCCACCGCGGCCCAAACGAACGGTTTAAATATCCTGATTCATTTTATTGATATTCCTTGAAATAATTTGTAAAACTCATTTTTTAACGAAAATAATGCACATAAAATATAGTTAATTCTCTACTTAAAACAGATTTAACCCATTTGCATCATTAGTATATATATACGCTCAATTTTCCTGGTCACTATCACAGAAGCGTACATATACACGGCATCATATTATATTCCATCTATATAATATGATATATACTATATTCATATTATATACTATATACCTATATGCATCCCACATTTCAAATATTACCACACTGAACAAAATGACTAACAAATAATGATCAAAAAGGATTTTTTTTTCTACTTTTATACAATTTTTCACATAAATATGAAATTAAAAAAAATCCGTGATATGGTCCTTTTTTTCATATTTTCATATGATGCAAATGGGTTAGTGGGCCAATTGATAAACAATTTTAAAGACACGCAGCAAACTTTTAAAAATATAACTGATTCGAATGATATTAACATTTTACTGACGAAACAAACAAATGTATAAAAAGCCTAAATTGCAAAACATTTAAAATGAGAAATTTAATTCATTTCATTCTTTTTCCAAAAGAATGAAATGAATTAATCAATATCGTGTTGCCTTTTGGGAAATAGATGTACTCTAGAGATTTTCTTTAAATTTTTACACTAAGTCGTGCAGATTTCGTTTCGTATTCAGTGCATGAACTCAGATAAGGTTTTTTTTATACGTCAAAAGCGATATTCCATAGTTAAATAACTGACGAAGGTAGCGTGATTAAATGACTTAAAATATTAAGGAAAATTTCTTTTTCTCAACACACAATAGTACTCAAGAGTTTAAAAGTAATTTACAGTTTTGTTTTTATTTTCTTACAGTAAAATAAGAAAACATTCATCCTTTATTATTAAGATTTTTTTTTAAAAAAAATCCATTTCTCAAAACATACTAAAGCAATAAATTTTTCTCTCTTAGAGTAAACATTGATTTTCTTCCTTTTTGAGGTAGAGATTTTTTTTTTTTTTTTTTTTTTTTTTTTGGATAAGATTAGCTTTGAAAATTATTGTTGAATGAATGCTTAAATGGTTACAACTTTAATTAAAAGCATTCAGCATAAAACGAAATGATAATAAACGCTTTATTCTTTTTTAATTTTACAAAGAAAAATCTATACATAGATAAAAATGAAGATTCCTGAAAGTGTCTGTTTATTTGAAACACAAAAATTCGATAAGTAATTAACGGATATTGGAGATATTTATACCATTTTACCAAGTATTTATTGGGGAAGGTTTTAGTACATTAAAGTCATATCAAAATAAAAAAGGGGTTTAATAATGTGTTAGGGTTTAATAATGAGGGTTTAATAGCGTTTGTTTAAAATGATATAGGCAATGAAATGAACCTAAAATTTTATTGGTAAAATAAGTTTTCATTTACAGGTGTTTTTAGAAAAATTAAGTTAGGAATTTATGAAAAAATTTATATACGTATATTTTTACCCTTAACTTCTTTGCATCTCAAATTTTTTCTTAGATTTCGGTTCATTTCCTTCATCACTCTATTCGATAACTTTTTTA
Organism: Argiope trifasciata; assembly: GCA_026543055.1. Classification (NCBI taxonomy): domain Eukaryota; kingdom Metazoa; phylum Arthropoda; class Arachnida; order Araneae; family Araneidae; genus Argiope; species Argiope trifasciata. The sequence continues at coordinate 341,822 of JAPMOQ010053333.1, read as the reverse complement.
CAAAGAAAAATAGGACAGCTGCATTACAAGTTGTGTAGAGTGTAAACCGTTTTGGTTAAATTTCATTAAAATGTACTACCAATTTTCCTATTTCTCAACAAATATTGTTTTTCCAAATATTTTTTTTTTGTATTCATAGTATTTTATATTTTAATTAACAATACATTGAAAACTCAGCATTCAACATTTAAATAGTTTAAAAAAAATCCAATTTTCCAAAAATCTTCCTTTGAACATTCCTTGATTTTTTTTGGAAATAGAGCCATTTTTGTCCCGAAATTCTAAAAAGAATGGAGTACTTTTAATAAATTCAAATAATTCTGAAATCGTATCATGAATATACCTAAAAGGTTATACTCCCCAACAAAAAAAATCATCATTGTGTTTTAGAGAAATACGGTAAGCATCTTGTGTGTAAAATGAATCTGAACATCAAGAAAGCTGAGCTTTGTATGCATGATGAATAAGAAAGAGTATGAAATAGAGTTGTAAATGCTCAATCGGATGGCAACCTATAGGCTGCCAGCATATGGCCAAAACCAGAGATCAAGATACAAACGTTAATAAAGGCAAAATCGGCGTGGCTCTTATGAGGCATCTAGTTTAGTTTAGTTATATTAACGTCCTGTTGTAAAGCAACACTAGGGCTACTTTGGGACGAACCTCGTCATTTTGAACCACCGTCAGATAACTAGGACGACACATGAGCTGGCATCCCCTTTCTAAACTTCCACACCACACCCTTGGGAGGACATTTGGCCACAACAGATTTAACGTGCACCAGACCCGCTTACACGGCGGCTCTTTGGAGGAATCGGGCCTCGAACCTTCAACCCTCCGGTTCCAAAGCCAAGACCTTACCACCAGACCACCGCAACCCTAAACCTGCTGACTAAATAGCCATGGATATAATCTGAATTATGTGTCTCTTGTTTTTTCAATAACGCCATCTAGGGGCAAGAGTACTAGTTAGATATTCACGCTTCGCAACCCTTTTTACGGGGCGGACATCATTCATACATTTCATTCACTCATCCACAGATCATAAATTAGACCTGGAACAAAGAACGATCACCTCTGAATCAGTACCCCCGATGGTATTACTTTCCACACCACACCACACCAACGGGAGGACTTTAGCCCCGGTGGATTTAACGCACACCAGACCCGCTTACACGGTGGTACTTCGGTGAAAAGAGCCTCGATCCTGCAAACCTCCGATTCCGAAGTCGAGACCTTACCAACAGGCCACCATGGCTTCCTTAATATACTTAGAGAAATGTATATAGAATTTATGGGTTGATGTTTATACTAGTTCATAACCTGCATGTTTAAAGTGCCCTAGTTTAGTTATATTAACGTGCCGTTGTAAAGCAACACTAGGGCTATTTGGGGTTGGCACCTCGTCATTTGGAGCCACGGTCAAATGACGAGGACGATACCTGAGTTGGAACCCCTTCTCCAAACTTCCACACCACACCAGAGGGAGGACGTTTGGCCCCGGCGGATTTGACGTCCTCTAGACCCGCTTACACGGCGGTTCTTCGGTGAAATCGCGCCTCGAACCATCCGTTTCAGAAGCCGAGAACCTAACCACCAGGTCACCGCGTCCTCTCGCTATATTTAGAGAAATCGTCTGGCATCATCCAAAGATTCAAGTTGTTAAAAATGATGCCATTAAATGCACTTATGATTTATTTGAAGCAGTTTAGTTTAGTTATGCTAAAGTCCCGTTGTAAAGCAACACCAGGGCTATTTTGGGATGAACCTCGTCATTTTGAACCACGATCAGATAACGAGAATGACACCCGAGCTGGCAACCCCTCTCCACGCCACACCTAAGGGGCATCTAATCTACAAACATCGAGTGTCTAACCCATAATTCCAAAAAGGAAACTACAATCAGTTTAAAACATTAGAATTCCTCAGAAAATTAAACCATAACTGGATAGGTGCGGTCTGTAAGACCTCTAGACATGGACTTTCGGTCACCCCTATTCTAATTTTAACTCAATTGAATGGATTGACCCTATAGCTTCTGATCTTGTGATCTTCAATACGCGTGCACTTTTTAAACCAATCTTTTTTGAATAATTTATTTATTTATTTATTTATTTAAATGCGGTCTCTAAGACCGCACTTTCCTGTTAGTTTCCCAGTGATAAACAAGGCTTAGCAGATGGCGCTAAAACTTGGGCCCCGAAACCTCATCAAATTTACTGATCCATTTATGAAGCAACGCTCCAGACACTTTTAAGTGAAGCAGAAAGTGAGTTTAGTGATGATTATAATAATTCGACAGAAGAGTTTTCCCGATGACTATTAGCATTCAACTGATTCTGATAGGCATATTCAAACATAATTAATTTTTCTAGCGATAATGCATTTTGGAAAAATTATAAAATATATTGATATACCTTGAGAAAAATATGTAGAATTTATAGATTGATTTTTATACTAGTTCTTAACCTGTAAGTTTTAAATGCCCTAGAAGACCGTGCCGTGAAAGTCACACAAGCCGATAAAAAAAGGGCCAATTTTTTTTCCAGAGAATTGTTGAATTTTACATTATATTGTTTTCTTTGTACCTTTATATACTGGAAAAACTAATATGATTTAAAAGGATAAAGTAATATATTTTTTCAAGAATATTATTTATTGTAACATGTAATTTAAGAAAAAAATGTATGTCCCAACGCACTTAGATTTATTGATGATAGAATATTTTGCCAAAATTCTCAAACATATCTATATATCCACTAAAATATCTGCAACATATATTTATTGGCAGTTTAGCATATTAATGCATTCATTACTGTAAATCTGTCTTCCTTACGATGGCATTATTAGAGAGGGAAAGCAAAACTACACGTTCGTAACATTCAGAATTTATAGGTCGATTTTTATACTAGTTCTTAAACTGTATGTTTAAAATGCACTAGGAAACCAAGCTATAAAAGTCACACAAGACAGTGGGTTAAAATTGGCCCTTTTTTAATTGGCAATTTTTTTTCATATACTTGTTGAATTTTACAGTATATTGTTTTCTATATACATTTATATGCTGGAAAAATAAATATTATTTAAAAATTTTAAAGTATTAAGTTTTTTATAAATATTATAATAATTACTTATTTATAATTAATTATTTATAATTTTTATAATTACTCATTGTGACAAGTAATTTGATAAGAAAATGTATGTTCCAACGCATTTACTTTTTTTCAATGATAATATATTTCGAAATCTTTTTTAAACATATCTGTAAATGAAGAAAAATATCTGAAAAATAGATTGGTACTTTTTCATACTAATACATTCATTAAAAAAATTAATTTGAGTATAAATGAAACGCGGTCTCATAGACCGCACCTCCCTAGTTAAGTCCTAAAATTTTACCTTCTCAGTTAAGAGAAACAAAATTAAAAAAAGGAAATGAATGAAAGTAATCTACTTCTATCAATGGAAAGTAACAGCATTCATTCCTGAAAAGACGTTGAAAAATGCTTTTCCTTTAAAAAGATTCCTATTCGTTTGCGAAAGAATAATTATTCTTTGAGACATTGAATCACAGACGCCGTGATCAATACTTCAATATTTTATTCATGAAAAGGAAGAGAAAGTGCCATCAGATACATCAGGGAATTCATTCTCATACAAGGTATTCAACTTCCTTGTTCGATATATCAGAGGGATTAAGGAAGGCCGAGGGAAAAAGAGAAGGGTTTTACCTTTCAGAAGGATAGTAAAGTAACTCAGCACTAATGAGTAGGTGTGTCATTATTTTTCTTAATTGCCCAGGTTGCAGAATATTGTACAATGTTATATAATATTATTCAATGTTAAACATTATTATACAATATTTCAAAAATTGTTTTATATCGTAAAATATTGTATAATATTATTCAATGTTATCCATTATACAATATTTCGAATACTGTTTTATATCTCAAAATATTGTACAATATTATACTATTCATGTTAAGCATTATTATACAATATTTCGAATATTGTTTTATATCTTAAAATATTGTACAATATTATATAATTCAAAGTTAAGCATTATTATACAATACTTCGAATATTGTTTTATATCATAAAATATTGCACAATATTATATAATATTATTCATTGTTAAGGATTATTATACAATATTTCGAATATTGTTTTATATCGTAAAGTATTGCACAATATTATATAATATTATTCAATGTTAAGCAGTGTTATACCATATTTCAAAAATTGTTTTATATCATAAAATATTATATAATATTATTCGTTAAGCAATGTTACACCATATTTCGAAAATTGCTTTATTTCATAAAATATTGTACAATATTAAATATTATACAATATTTCGAATATTGTTTTGTATTATAAAATATTATTCAAAGTTAAACATTATTATACAATATTTCGAATATTGTTTTATATCATAAAATATTATTCAATATTAAACATTATTATAC